>CAUYRT010079883.1:0-65706 GCA_963574885.1 Lepilemur ruficaudatus | reverse complement strand
TCTCTACTATAAATAGAAAGAAAGAAATTAATTGGCCAACTAAAGATATATATAGAAAAAATGAGCCGGGCATCGTGGCACATGCCTGTAGTCCCAGCTACTCGGGAGGCTGAGGCAGAAAGATTGCTTGAGCCCAGGAGTTTGAGGTTGCTGTGAGCTAAGCTGACGCCACGGTACTCTAGCCTGGGCAACAGAGTGAGAGTCTGTCTCAAAAAAAAAAAAAAAAAATTAAGAAGGCAATAGAATCTGTATTTGTAAAAGTTGGCCAGAGAGAGAGGTACAGAATCACTACCAGGGCTGGATGAGTCTGTAGCATACCCTATTGCCCAGGGCATTAACAATCTCTGTAAGGAGATTGAGACCAGATGTGTATGAAACAGGCAAAGAAGGTGGCCCAAGAGAGATTTTTTTCTCTGACATGCATCCCATGCTCTTAAGTCAACACCCATCCCAGCTGATAGCCATATTCTCCAAAATACTGTCTTGACTTCTCACACACCTTGCTCATGCAACGTTGCTGTTACGGAGAGAACACGAGGCTTTTAAAATATGAAGTTACCCAGGCCTTCTGATGAGTCAGCAATTCTAAAATAAATTTGCTAATACAGTTGCTACTAAGCATTCAGTGAGACTGTAGGTCGCAGTGTAAGTGGAGTCGCCATGTGATTTACTGCCCAAGCCTACGAGGCTTTAGAGAAAGGGGGAGCGATATGAACAATTGTAGAAGAGTATCGGGTGTGAATGAGGACAGTCCCTGGAAAGCAAGGATGTAACATCAGCAGAGCATAAGGTCACCCTCATTATGCAACACTGTGCAAAGAAAATAGAAGAAGAAGAACCAGGCTTGAGAGTCACCCCAAGCTTCGGGCTCCTTATCATGCAAACAGGTTCTGCCCTCCAGGGCATTTCATCGGCGTCTTTGTTTTCTCCCAGCAGAGCAGCAGAGGGGAGGCGAGCAGACACAGGTGCAGGGTGGACTGTCAGGGGCCCCACCTGGGCAGGTGCCAGCCCCGCCTTATCTCCAGCACCCTCTCTGGCTTCCTGCAGACACGCACAGTGTGGCGGGAGGGGAACGCACCACCCCAACCCTTTCAACGTGGTTTAGAAATGTGGCCTCACCTGGACAAGAGCCAAGAGAGGAAGGGCATCGAAATACACATTGTTGCTCTTCTTTTTTCTACCTTATTCCAGAAGGGTGCCAGCCCTCCTCGGTTCCTGTTGATCAGACTAGTGGTCTGCAGGTTCCACAGGCCCACATACACCTGAAACTTGGCACGATTTGGGGATTAAATAGAACGTGTATCTACAAAATCATAGAACATCACAAAACTCTTCAGATGCCTCTTTGTCTCTTACAAAATACAAAGAGAGCAGTCTCCACATCACGGCGTTTAGATTCCGCCTGTCCTTGACATAACTGCCTGCTGCCGGCAGCCGGTGCTGGCTGGCCTTTGCTGGCCGGACTGGCTGCCCCCGCCGCTGTCCCCGACCTGCGTGCTCGACCTGAAGACCCCCGGGCCCTCCCCTTCCTGCCGAAACCAGGCTGTGTGGTTGCATCACACACAGCCTGCTGTGCCCCATTTGCCCAGGACCTTTTATAATCCAACACTGGGGGTGACCCGGTGTCAGAGGGCACGTCTGCTCTCCCAATACACCGCCCTGGAGAGGTCTGTGGCACCGCGGCAGCGGCCTGTTCTCTCCGTGGTCCAGCAGGAGCATACGGGGGCTACACCGTCGAGTGGCCTCCCCCTGCCCCGCGTTATCTGCGAGCTGAGGGAGTGGGCAGAGTTTGGGCTGTAGGAATGCATTTCTGTTTTGAGTTTATCTACCATCTCAATCACGAATGTGAACGTTTCTAAAAAGGCCTGTCTGTGTTAGCTCTCACCTCATCAGTATCATGGTTCATCCTGGTTTATATAACCCTTCAACTCTCCGCAGTGTGTGTGCCAGAGGATTAAACCCCCAAGCTTGTCCTCTGCCCCCACCCCCCAAATGTGTTGTTAGGAGGCGTCCGGTCTGTGCCTGGCTGCACCTGGGAGCCCCACCCGGCTCTGGTCCCAGTGGCGCCCTCTGGACCCTGGGAAGGCGGCTTCCCCTCTTGGCACTTCCATTCTCTGTGGGGCTCCTGGAAGAACGTTTCCTTCCCGAGCCTTCTTCCATTTGCCTCAATCTTCGGGCGCTGCATTCTGGGTAAAACCAGCAGCTTCTTCCTCTGCTCACTGCGTATTGACCCCAACTGGCAGCCCGTGGGTCTGGGCAGCGCTGTCGACCCGATGTGCATGGCGCGTCCTTGCGCCTGCCCGGCTCGCGCGGCTCCGCAGGAGCAGGTGTAAGGGCAGGAGGCGCGCCCTGCCCCAGGGACCCCGCCAAGGCCATGGAGGCCTCTCAGATATGGTGGTTTCTTTGTTTTGCAATTTCGAATCTGTTTTTTTCTGGACTCTTTCAATAAGAGATGCTTTCAGTTTAAATAAATTCTTTCTTCTTTCTCGCTTTATTTTTTTCTTTTTGGGAGCCTGTTCATCCTCTGGCATAGGGTTGATTTTTCATAATGAGGCTTTAACTACAGTATGTGACGTGGCAACTTAAAACCATCTCTGTGTTTTAGCACTCCCTTGCCCTGTGTCAGCCTTTGCTTAGAAATCCAAGAAAATTGAAAACATGTTTTATGTTTCCACAGGTCTTAGTTGAGGGTTTTATTCAAGGTAATGTGAGAAGAATGTTTATGACAGTAAAACTGAATAAAGTGAGACTGTCACCCTGCAAGGCCACTCTATTGAGTGGGAGGGAAAGAAGAATGACCACATGCATTTCTCAATTTAATTTCTCCATAGATTCACCAAGGCCTGAAAAGAGGGAGACCAAGTGCCCTATCCCCGGGTGCGATGGCACAGGACACGTGACGGGGCTGTACCCCCACCACCGCAGCCTTTCGGGGTGCCCCCACAAAGTGCGGGTTCCCCTGGAAAGTGAGTACTGCCCTCTCTGAAAGAAGTGAGCACCTTCCTTCAGGCCACGAATCAAGAAGTGGCATCCTCTTCCTCTCCCAATGTGGAATTAGGGATGGAAACAAAGTTTTCTCTCTGTGTCAAGGCAAATTCCACCTAGCTGTGTGTTTTAAAATATAGTGTGTTAATAGAAAGTGTGAAGTACAATAAAGCCAACAGATCAAGAGACAATTGCCATTGAAAAGACAGCATTTTACTCACAGCTCCCAAGAGGAGGGGTCACACCACACGCCCAAGGGGCCACACAGGGACAGTCGAGGGGCAGCGGGAGAGGGGACAGTGGGCAAGAGACTTCACTGTGGCTTCTGAGTGAAGGAATGGGCGAGGTGGGGTGAGCAGGTTTAAGATTGGCCAGTTTGAATAATTTCAGTTGGCTGGAGTGCAGGGCTGTCACTGTTGCCTGGTACCTGGCTGTGGGGTGATTAGGGCAGCATGAACAGTGCTCCAGAGCATGCAAGCCCAGTAGAGGAGGTGGTTGGGTTGTGGGTTCCAGACTGGTTGGTTTGCATTTTAAAAGTGTGCATGTGGCAAGCTGTTTACTCTCTCTAGGAATTGACTAGCCTTGGGAGGGGTAGTCCTTCCAGGGGCAGCAGGGCCCCAGATGTCAGCATCAGAGCACAAAAGCAAGACAAGGCTTACTGCACAGCCCTTTATCACCTTCCTTGAGCTCAGATTCCGTCAGCTTTAGTGCATCCCAGGGCAGTCACGAGTGTCCTCCTGGCCTCCCCTCACTGTGGGAACACATGCTCCGTGGTGTTGTCTCAGGACATCCTGCAGCAGGGCCCTGAGCAGGAGCGAGCCTTAGCCATCTCTCCACCCCAAGACCCGCCGGGAGCCATGACACCGGAGGTAAAGGAAAGGGATGCCACCTTCTAAGCTGTAGAGTATCCATCTATTACATCCTCTCCTTTTTAATCTTGGGCCATACAAATCACAGAAATGGGAATACTCAACATCACCCTTCTCAAAAGTGAGATTTTGCACATCACTGAACCTGACCAGCTCAGTACTGCCCTGCTGGATTAGCAGTTCCTCAAACAGATTCTCGGCCTATCCACTCAACCATACTCTTTTGGCAATAACCAAATGGCACTGGGGGGAGGGGTGAATGGAAAAAGAATCAAAATAATAATACTTAGGAAATAAAGAAGACTGTATGCAGAACTTCACACTGTGGGGAAAAGATAGAACTACTTAACAAATAACGTTCTCCATCCATTGCCCCAAGGAAAACCACAGAAATGTGAAGAGGAAGTTATGAGATTTTCAGTCTATATTAAATATGAGCAGAATTGTTTCATTTAAATTTAGTGTGAACATAACATAGAATTTGGAGAAATTAAAACTTGAACAAGCTTTCCGGATTTAATTTCTGAAGTTCTTAAGTGCTTATTTGTTTCAATCTGAATATATAGAGAGAGGAAGCATGGTGGATTATGTAACTAAAGTCATTTGGATGCAAAATTGAGAAATAAATTTGTTAGTGTGTTATGTATTTATGGTAAATTATTCTTTCCTTTTATGTGATATTTTGTGCTCAGTTCTTGCCATGCATGAAAATGTGCTCAAGTGTCCCACGCCAGGATGCACCGGGAGGGGACACGTGAACAGCAACCGCAACACCCACAGGAGGTAATTCTGACGAGATGCTAATCACTTGACATTAGGAAAACGTGAGAGAAACTTTCCACCAATAAAATAATGAGTTAATAATGTGTTATGAAAATCACTGCATCACTGTGAAATATGTTACCACTTGAAATAGACAAGAAATATTCTCAACGTGTGTGCAGTCAAAAAGAAAGGAAAATTATCTCATTTCCTTTCTATAGAAATGTTTATATTAGCGGCCAATGATGATAATGAAAAAAATGTCATATTAGAAGGTGCTGAGGTTATGTATTCACATAGCCATACAAATAGAACATGTTCTCTTTTGCTCTGAAACCCACCATTGCTGTTTTGACACAGAAGAGAGTTGCTTATGGGTTATCTTGGGTCCATCCAATACGCATTATAAAGGTACCAACAGGGCTTTGATGGTTTTGCCTGTAAACCAGGTGGAGGGTAGACATCATTTCATTGAGATTCCAACTAACATAAAACACACATATATGCATTTATATATGAGTGTATTATATAAATATAAAATGCTGATTGTACATTTGCATTTTATGTTACAAGTGGCTTATGTGGTTATGAGGTACTATTGATTTATTAGCATTATGCCATCAAAACTTTATGTTTTGCATTTTGAATTGCAATTGAGATATAAAATTCAGTCCCTAACATTTTTCTAAAGATCCTAAGATAAATCATGGAGTTATCGTGCTAATTTCTATAGTTGGACACATTGCGATTGGAATGAGCACATTCTCCTTAAAATATTAAGAAGTATCAGAATACTTTAGTTATTTCTCCCTCATATTATATATTTATTTTAAAAAATGAGTTTTTGACCTTTCACCTCTGAGATGGAGATGGGGGACAAGTGTTGACACTGTAGTTTGCAGAACTCTTTGGGATCTTTCAGCGTGAGAACGGTGCTAAGTGAACTATTAATATGACTGAACATTAAGCATGTGCCAAGTATGCCGTGAGGCACATGCCAAAGCAAATCACATTATCATTTTAACTCAAATCCTCCCACTTTTCTTTTTTTAAACAGTCTTTCTGGTTGTCCAATTGCTGCAGCTGAAAAATTGGCGATGTCCCAGGATAAAAATCAGCTTGATTCTCCCCAAACCGGGCAGTGCCCTGACCAGGCCCACAGGTACGAACCTCCCATGACATTCCTGATGCTCTGTTCATGCCAGCCTCTTCCTCAGCAGGGCCTCTGGTCCCCCAGGTATCACCTCACCTGGCCTCCCTTCTAAGCCCCAGTAGACCTGTGTGGGCAGCCCATGGGAGGGGCTGGTCTAGTTAATGACATTATTGCTTAAATGAATTCTTCAGCTCTCTAGAAGTTCAACTTGAAATTCATCTCCTTGCAAAGGTAACATACTGTGATTGAATGTAAAAGAACCAAGTATACAGTAACACACATTAGTAGAAACTCTGAGTCACTAAGCAACCACAAGTCAGGTGGGCACTCCTTTATGACCGACTTCCCTTTTCTGCATGGAGAAAATGCCAACAGAAGTCACTCAGCCCTATTCAAAACATGTGGTGTTATATACCCATTCTTTGGTTCCACATAAATATTTAATGTCTTTAAAACAAGTCTTCATTCCATGATTGATAGCTGTCAATTAAATACCTCTTATTGGTCCTAGTAGCTTCTAGGTTCTTCACAGTGTCTAGAAGTTTGGAAGATCTTATACCTAAATAATAAAGTATGTATGGTGATGTTTAATGTGAAGTCATATGTTTATTACCACACAAATCATACATGTAAGAAAAGAGATTTCAGGATTAAGATAGATGATCAGATAACTGTTGTTACTGAGTCACTAAAATGTAAACACAGTTATTAGGCATTTCAATATTTTCAAGATATGGCTTCCCTTAATATTTTGTTTCTATAGATTTAATTAAAAGAGTCAAAATTGGCATTCAAATCACATGAGTGAAAAACATATGTCAAGTGAAGATCATGAATTACTGAATAAGTAGCAATTAAAAATCTTAAAATAGGATTCTTGGTTAGTGTTACTGTATTTTCTAGTTTCTCCCTGAGCAAGTTATTTATTAAATATAGAAATAACATTGTTTCATTTTGCTCATTACTTAAAAGGTCAATATTATTTTAGATTAGAACATTTATGCAACTTTAGGGCTATTAATCAATTCATGTCTATAATAATATGATCAACTAGTGACTCAAATACTTTTATGTGGCAGCTAAAAAGTTTTCTATTCAATCCAAAAAACATCATTGAAACTTTGACATTCTGATGAGTTGGTCATGTTTTGGTGGAGAAAAAAAAGAAAAAATATATCTTAAATATTGCTAAATTCTGAAAGGTGTATTTGTTTATGTTCTCTTACTATTAGACTATAGCAGGAAATTATTTGTGTTTTCCTTGACTGGAATTGGTGCTACACAAATATGATGCCCTTATTTACTCCAAATACAATAATTCTAAAAGAATATTTAATTCACATTTAGCTTAAATTAGGATAATTATATTGCAAATGTGATAGCTATTATTATACAGTAATTTTGATTCATATTGAAATGATGGCAATTCGATAGATAAAATATTGAAATGCTATTTAAAATATTACTTAAATCAGCAAAAAACCTTTAGATTGAAGATGGGGGGAAAATGCTAAAAAGCCTAGAAGACACTCAAAATTCAGGAGTCAAATCTCCAGTGTCTGCACCGCCCCTTTCAGGCATCAGGTGTCTGCCAGTTGTGCAGAATTGCGCAGAGGCCAGCATCGCTTTTCTGAACAGAATATAATAATGTCTCCCTATTAGTCACAATTGTGACTATTCACTGCTTATCTGGTTAACAACAACAGTACCTTACCAGTACTTACTGACAGTAACTTGAGTTACATGACACTTTCTTCCAAAGAACCCAAAATGCTAACAAACATCAAATATTGGTCTTCATGATATCTGCATAAGTTGAATGGAGGGCTGCATATTCCTATTTTACTGATGAAGTGCTGGGACACAGAATATGTGGCACCATCCTAGCCATGCAGAGCCCAGAGCATCTCTCCATCTCTCACTCCAGGCCCAGAGCACTCAGCTCTGCCCTGCTGTCCCCTGTCTCTTTTATTGTGCCGTGTCTCTGTGGGTACCTGTAGCAGTGATGCGCCTGTCTATTGTAAATTCTGACACTGACACACTCACCAGTAGTTGTATTATATTTCTTTTGAACTATTTGCCCCTCTCTCCAGGACAAGCTTAGTGAAGCAAATTGAATTCAATTTCCGATCACAAGCCATCACCTCTCCCAGAGCCACAGTGTCAAAAGAACAAGAGAAATTTGGAAAAGTACCATTCGATTATGCCAGTTTTGACGCCCAAGTTTTTGGAAAACGCCCCCTTGTACAAACAGGGCAAGGACGAAAAACACCACCATTTCCTGAATGTAAGCTTTGAATTCTAATATTTGCTCTCCAAAAATGCATCTTGTGTGTATGTATGTGTATGTGTGTATGCTTGGGGGTACTCAAATATAGAATATGCTACTTACAGCTGGCAGGAGAGAAAATATATTATACAGTGAAGTAAAATAAGGGAAACGATAAGTTCACCAATGTTACTGATTTTATATTAAAGTTGCACAAAATATAGTCAATAGTCAATGGATTAATTTTTCTACAAATATGGTGCCATTGTCGAATCCAAATACAATAATTCTAAAGAAATATTCAATTCACATTTAGTTGGAAGTTGGATTAATATATTGAAAAGTTTGATAGTTGTTTTACTACAGTAATTTTTATTCCTATTGAAATTGTGGAAATCTAGTAGATAAAATGTTGAAATACTGTTTAAAATATTACTTAAATCAGCAAAAATATTCAGACTAAAGTTGGAGGAAGAAGTGAAAAGTAAGAAACTCACAATTCAGGAATCAATATTTTACTAGAAAAAATATGTGCTGCTGTGGAGATATTTACTTATAAAATGAGGAATTAATATAGAAACATTTAAAGTGGATTAATAATCTTTAATGCTAACACATCCATATGGAAGAGCGTAACTCAAAGATGGTGTAGCATATAAAACTTAATGTTTTTACTAAACACACTTCTTCAAGTTATTTGGAGTCCCTAAATATTCTAATGAAAAGGTGAGAAAGTAAATGTTGGAAACAAATACAGGAAATTATTTCTGCATTACAGTGACTTAACTTCCATAAAGGAAAAAGCTAAATTATGCCCCACTTGGAGTCCTCACCGACCATGGATTTTTTACAACATTCTGCAAATCCGTGGAATCCCTTTGATCTTATACAAGGTTACTTAGCCTGAGTGCTCCTATAAATGCAGAATATTTGCTTCATTGTCTGATGTTGGTCAACTCTTTCAGAGAACTAGAAGACCATATAAAACCCCTCAGAAAATAAACAGACTTGAAAGGAACGTGAGAAGCACACTATACTCCAAAAACAAAACAAAAGAAAGCAAATAGGTCCCAGACAATATAAATAACCACCATCAACCTGTTCAATTTCAGGAAAAATATTAAACCCACACACAATGATTTGTATCTATGCATACGATGTGTGTGTGTATAAACAGTTTTCTTGTACAGATACACAGTGTACACACATACATGTATGTTTAATTCAGGTGAAGCTAGTTAATAACAGCATTCTGTGTACTCACATAGTATGCATATTGACTTTAAAAAGTACAAACATTCAGTGACATTTTCATATTCTTATAATTACAGAAATAACATTTGGTAATGTTTTAAATTTTGTTTTATGAAAAGTAACAATGAAATATTTAAAATAAACAATATTGAATACAAAATAAATAGCTAAATGCTTTTATATTAGCCCACATTAAATCTTGGGCGCTTCTCCTGTAACCCTGAAAGATGTTTACAAACACCCCAGAGTAGAGAGAAATACATTTAATTCCGTCTCTCAGTAATGCGTTGGTGCCTGCAACAGAAATGTAGAACAGAAACTCAGCCTTGGTGACTAAATTGCCTTTCTGTTCACCTTGAGAACATTTCCTCCTTGTCCTTTGCTTGTCTCACTCTCCCTGGATATGCAAAATGCCAGCTCCTTAAAGGCTCCATCTATTTAGTTCCATCTAGTTGGATGAAGAACAGCTTCTACTGGTTTAAGTACAAAACAAACCTGCATGTCAGATACTACAAATATAACTCCATGTCTAAGTATAAATTGCTGTTGTGAAAACAAACATTGAAAGAATGCATTTTTTCCTCTACTAGAATTGCTGGTCCTTACCCAAGTATAGCTTTCATATCAACATGCCTTAAGCTCTCTGTAGTCCCTGATGGGTTTTGCTGGAGTGTTTTTTATCTACAATTTTTGCCACAGATGTTGCCAATGCACCTGCCCCATAACATTAATTATGGAGTTTTTTTCATAAGAAGTGTAAATACAAAAAATATTAAGAGAATAGGCATTCTGGCCCAGCAATCACATCATTTGGTCTGTGAACCTCTGTGAAAACCAGTCTGAATCACCTTCGTTTCATGTACCAGTGGATAATAGATTGTGTTTTAATTTATTCTTCACATATTTTAATGCAAGAAGTTATATCTTAAAAAACAAATCTATTTAATGACTAAAACCAAGAACATGCAATTGCTAATCAAATCTCTCTTCAACAGCAAAGCATTTTTCAAATCCAGTGAAATTTCCTAATCGACTGCCTAGTGCAGGCGCCCACACACAGAGCCCTAGCCGTGCCAGCTCTTATAGCTACGGTCAGTGTAGTGAAGATACCCACATAGCAGCAGCTGCTGCCATCCTGAACCTTTCCACCCGCTGCAGGGAAGCCACAGACATCCTCTCCAACAAACCACAGAGTCTGCATGCCAAGGTAGGCCAGTCCAAGAGCCCGGAGGGTGGGCCAGCGACTGAACCGTGAGAATAAACTGCCTTTCGTGTTTGCAGCCACATTCGCTACCACCCTGCTTTCCTACCTCTGAAGCAACCCCCTCCCTGTCTTGGGAGGAAACTCAGAGGAACATGGGCAGGGATGAGCTTGGTGGGTTCAAAGAAGATTGAAAGTGTGCATCTCTTGCTCTGTGGCTCCTCCTAAAGGTGGGGTACCATAGTTTGGGGAGAAGCGAGTTACGGAGATTGGTTGGGGAGAATTTACAGATTTCCATATTTTTGTTATGAGGAATTTGGCACACAAGAAAAGAGGATTGCTATTAAAATAAATAACACTGGAAGCTTCTCAGCGTCTGCAAATCAAAGATGGTAAGAAATGTTTGATTAAACAATGACTTGTAAGACATTTCCAAAATTGACCCAAGAGATTTTATTATTGCACATGTTACTATTGTATAACACAAGATAGTCTAAGTTGCTGTAGTATTCTCCAAGGACACATAGGAAAACCTGGATACATGAAATCAACAAGAGATGGTTCAGGGAGGGTTGAGACCTCAGGGCATGCAAATACAAAATCAAATTCTGTGAAGTTTACAAACACGCCACATTTCTATAACCCACGAAATTAATCACATTTCTCCAATAACCTCCCATTTCCTTTCCAACTAGCAATGAGAAATAACTTGCTGAATACACAAGAAACGAAGATCTCCCTTTTGACAGTGAGGGGCTTCCGGTGCTGCCGAGTCACAGGGATCCGCAGAGGTGCCTGTAAGAGCGGCTCGGCCACTAGCCCCTGCAGTCAGCGGGAGCCAGTAGCTCCGATTGTTTTAAGTCAGTTAAAAGAATTCATTGCCCTACCTAGACGGCTGGAGCCAGCTGGAATAAAGTGCCCAGACCTATTGGAGAAGAAATGTTACCTTTGCTTTAAGTGGAATGTTCCTTGGGTTAAACGCTAACCCTGAAACTCGGGCCATTAAAGTCCTCTTGTCCCCTTTAAGTGTGGCCGGTCCCCAGTGTGGTCAGCTGCTCGCCTGTGCCGTGCCAGGCCTTCAGGAGAGCAGGTAACACAGTGAGTGCCACCAAGCATTTGACAGGAGAATCAGAATTAGCTTCTGGACAAAGCTGAGCCAAGTAAACCCCAGGAAGAGTTGGTGGCCAAAAACCACTCAAAAACAATTTTTAAACAAATGAGGTTCTTAAACAAAGAAAAACACATCCTCTGAAAATATAAAAAAAATACCAAGCTATCCAAATTCAGAGGAATCCTAATCACAAATGATTTACATAGACAGATTTGGGAAATCTTTAAATGCAACTTTAGTTATTTTAAAAATTAATTTTTTAAAACCTGAATAAATTCCTCCTTTATAAAGGCATATCCTAATAAGCATCTAGGTAGAGAAGTATTAAAATAAATTCCTTCTTAGTCCCTTATTATTTGGTTGTTCAGGCTGTCCTATGAGAATGAAAGTACCAATATTATAGTTATTAGTGCTATTTAAACTGCGTGAGCAAACGGTTCCTGAATGAATGCTTTCCATCTGCACACGTAGATGTTTCCCTGTTCCTCAGAATTCTGCCTTTAACCTTTAGATTCTCTGTGTTCTATTAAACTGCTGACACCAAACAATGTATAAACAAAGATGGCTAAAAGTGGAGAGTTTTTTCACTTATAAATATGTGTTCTTTTCTCTTAAAAACACATTTTTGGTCAGAAAAGCCGCTGTTAAGTTAAAACATTTCAAAAATTCAAATAATCTATTTCCAGCACATGCTGTCGGGCCGTGCCGGGCGCCTGGGCTGCTCCGCGGGCTTGCCCGCCATGCTCGGCCTCCCAGGGCCAACCAAGTCTTAATCACAGAAGCCAAACAATTGGTCTGATGACAAGGATGGCAGAAGCAGGGAGTGCACAGATCAACTTTGCAAAGGAGTTTGTTATGCTGGGGGTTTCAGAAACCATTTTCCCACGAAAATTGTCTCCCTTGACATAGTGGTTGCTAAAATAGGATAAACATGGTGCCCTAGAATGTCACTCTAGGTAGAACCCCCAGCCAGCGTGCGCACATGCCGCACCTTTGCACACAACGGTGGCAACTTTTCAAATTCTGTCCTAGTTGGATCCTATTTTCTAAGTATAGAAGAGAATCTCATAAATTCCTGAAACAATAAGAGATATTTGTTTTAGCAGAAGTGAGAAAAAGCCAAGGTATTATAATTAACTCTGAAAAACGGCCTCTGATCACAGTGCCCGATGGGGCCTTTTCTTTGTCGGCGTTGCACATTGCTGTGTGCCTTTTACGTTTTGTAGGATTACGCAGAAACAGTCTTCATCTCCACATTGAATACTAGTCTGATTTTCTTTTCATGATGATTTGATTTTTCCTCCCTGGCAGGTCATTAGTGTGTTTATTTCTGGCAGCCCAAATCCACAGATCTCTTGAGTTCCACATTTAGAAATAAGGATGTAGAAATGGATAGCTTTTCCCTACTCTAGACATCCGCGGCTGAGCGGATGTGCTGTATTAGAGAGACGTCATGGTAGATGCATTCACAGCTTGGAGGTCTCTCAGAGCAGGACCGCCCAGCCACACGTTCATCAGTCACAGACCCTGCCTTCAAGGAGCTCACCAACAACCGAGGATAAAAGAAGTGACCCTCTGGCAACCGCACCTGCCTTGCGCTGTTCCAAGCAGAGAGCTAGGTTAAGTCCAGGGCAGGCATGGGCGGCTTCACAGCGGGTTTGATCAGAACTTGGGTGAAGCTGATTTCTCACTTTCCTTCTGTTTTCCATCCAGTTCTTTCTTTTACACAACAAGCATCTCTTTAGTTTCATAAAGCACCCGATAGGATAATGAATTACAGATCACACATCATCATGGGCACAAGCTTTTTAAAGTCAAGCCAAAAGACACCAACCTTGAAATGGCTTTCACACCCACTTGTTGGGGCTAATACAGATTGTTTCCAAGCTATATGCAAGCTCACAACTGACTGCAAGTTTAGTGGGAGATCTGAATAGTGATTTGCAAAATCACTACTCTTATGAAAGATCATGGGTACGAAGGTTGTTTTCAGAGGGGCTAGAAAACTTCTGAGTTCCTACACACTCTAAAAATAATGAAGGATGATATAGATATTTCAAAATGTTCTCCTCCCAAAGTCTCTTGGCCCAAACACTAGAACATGTCACCCATCTGCCCCCCCAAGGCTCATGCCGGTGTCACGTGGTCATCCGTCCACTCCACCAGCGTCCACCCTGCACCAGGCACACATCACGCCCGGGACTGAGGTGCCAGCACTCATCTGACGTTGCCAATCACTGCCCAATCAGAGCCCTTTACAGCCTGCAGGTATAAGGTTTTCAAAGAAATTATTTATTTGTTAAAATACAATCCAGCACGTACAAAATGCATTCGCACCACCCAAATTGCCTGTATGTGTTTTAAGAATCAGTTGAAGGAATTAAGTCAGGAGAAAACAGTAAGTGCTATCAATTCTTAGTGGATGTCATGATGGTTAAAGGTGATTTTGCATGAAGTGTTAGCTCTTTCTGATTCCAGCACTTTCCTTAGCTCTAAGATGTGTGGTGTATTATCCTTCATTTAACTTTGGAATTAATATGATTTGTAAGACACAGACAGGCCACCTCCCCTTTCTGCTGGCCACGGTTACACCCCACCCCAGGGGCACGGCGCCTGGTACCATCGGTAGCCGGTGGGGAGTGTGCAACCCTGGTTTGCGGGGTTTGCTGGGTGCTTCCCCCGACGCCAGCCCGAGGCAGATGCACTCCCGTTTTCTTCCTTCCTCCCACCCTGATCACCAGAGGTAAAAACAGGCCTCCCAGTCTATCTTTATCCTCATCGCTGCTGCTTGCCAAGCATTCTGTTGTTTGTTTTGGTGTTTTCTCCACCTGTTTAGACAAAATGGCATATGCACAGTGTGCCTTAAAAGAAAACAAAAAATTGACACTTGATTGAAATGTTTAAAGTTCAAAGTCTGTTTTGTGCACGAACAAGGCCTAGAAACAACGTGATGTCGTGTCGCCTTTCTTGCTGCCTGATACCAGGAACAGTCTGGTGGCCCTCTGGGCGGTTAGAACCCAAAAGCAGCCTTTTCCAGTAACTATAACATTGGGACAGATCATACCACATATTGTGAATGAATGTTGCAAATGTCTTGGGTCAGGGATCAAGGAACTGATTGATACGGGCGTAAGGAAACTAGATATTTAACATTGACTAGATATTTAATAATTGGTGCAGGAACCTAGGGACATGTCACAGTGCTATGATTATTAACTGCCATCCATGGAACACCTACTATGTGCCAGGCATTGTAACCAAGCATAGTCCCTGTATTAATCCTTTCTGTTCCTTTTAGAATCTCTGTAAAGCAGACACTATTACCCCATTCTGCAGGTGAAGAGGCAATAACACAGAGATTAAATGATTTTCTCTGAGTGGCACAGCTATAACTATTGGAATTGAAATTTGGGTTCACACCTGTCTGACCGCTTTTCCTAAAGGTCTTGTGATACCTGGACTGCCAGCCTCCCCCAAGGGTTTTCGCAGACCATGATCCCAAGTCCCAGACAAAGCTTTTGGGACAATGGTTATACATTTCGTTTAAATGTTGTATCTTCTATTAGTCATTCTCCTCTGAATTCCACCGTTCTATTTATATTGAGCATATTTCACAAGTTTGTAATCTTAAGAGTCTTAATTACCATTTAATAAGATATTTTCATTTTGTTTGTTTATTGTTAATACCCTGCCTACTTTAAAAACATATTTATGGTAGCTTTCAATACAGAAAAGATACTCCCCAGACAAAAGACCCTGAAACAAGAATGAGAGCACATCTCCTGCAAGGTGACAGCCAGGCACTATTAATAATTACAGCAGAAACCTAGACAGAGGGACACTTAATTTTGCCCCCCTCTCAGCCACATGGAAAAGGAGAGGTGGCAGGAGACCTGTTCCCATGTTCGCGGAAAGCTTGCCAACCCAGGAGAACAAGGACGTCTTGTTTTATCAGTGTTTGGAAATTAATAATGTTCACAATCAGAACATTTAAAGTAAATTTATAATTTTGTTTTTACGTCGTTGCTGAATGTGTGATAATTTCTAATTGTCCAAACAGTATAGTATTGTCATTTGCCTGGAAAATAATGGAGGAAAATAGCTTAAAGTCTACTCTCTAAATGCAAGGGCATAACAATAATTTTTGTGTTTTCCCTTTTATTCTTCTTCAGAAAACAAACAAACTTCTTCCCTAGTTGAGCTGTCGTAGGAATGCCACACTGTTTCCTACTTTCAGTGACATAAGTATTTTCCATGCAGAAATGGTCATATTGTAATTACCATTTTACTGACTGCATGACGTGCAGTTGAATAGGTATGGCATGATGTCATTATTTCTCTGCCGGTGGAAATCTAGGTCACTTCTTATTTTATGGTACAGATAAAGATTACAATGAGTACTTGTTTTAACTTTCAGTTTGATTATAATTTATAGTAAATTTGTGAAATTACCTTTCACTAAAAATCTCCTACATGCATAAAATAAGCTCCTTGAAGGCAGAAACAATCTATTTTTTAATTTCCTTTTCCCCAAAATATAGTGTCTTGAAAATATAAAGTGCTCTTTGTCAATAGTTGAATGAATAAATAAAATGTAGGCAGCATCTGTAACTCAAAAGTGGCTGAAATACATGGCCGTGGGTGTCCCTCTGAAGTTGGAAAGTATGTGAATGGTACTAGACCTGAACGTAGTCTCAGGACAAAAAAAAAAAAAAAAACCCACAAAATTTATATACTTAAAATAAGGATCCAAAATTGCACTTGGAGAAATCAGAATATCAGAAGTCTTGGGGGGGCATGTCAGCTGTAGCTCCGGCCACTCCCAGACCCTCGCCTCCTTTTCGTGCTGCCATTTGGAGTTTCAGGCACAGAGCACAGTGATGCCTATTGATACTGCTCTGAATAAAAACCCACGCCATAAACGTGTGATCCCCCATGTGCGGGCAGAAAGGACCCGTCTCTGGTGCCACGTGTGATTGCTGAAGGCATCTGTGCACTCACTTCAAGCCCATCTGCACTCTGCTCCCCAGCGAGCCGCCCCCACGCTCCCTGTGAAGTCAGGTGCTCAGAGCAGCCGGCTGGGGCACAGGATGTAGGAAAGCGCCTCTTTTAAACATTAGAAGTGATTTTTTTTAGACTAAGCCATGATTACTTGAGATGTATAATCATAACAACTAGAATCTCTCATTGTTTTAATTTACTATTTAGAATTTTTGTCTGTAAAAGCTGAAACATGTATTAGTGCTATCTTGGAAGAGTTGGTATTTTTCAGAGAGATCGAATCTGCACTATTTATGGGTTTTGCACTATAAAACTCTGCAGCCCAGTCACATGGCTTCTTTTTCCTAAGCCATCTGTCACAGAGGTCTGGAATTTTATGTGAATGTTGGTTGTGCAGTCTTAACCCAAGTTTTTAAATTTTTTTTATAAAAAATGTCAGCGACTACAATATTTAGCATTTTACTTTATGTTGGCCATTAAACTTGATTACCATAACTCTGTTTCATTGCTATTTACATATTAGCTATGAAGCCAAAAATTGTTTTGATGCGCTCCTGGCAGAACGCGTCGTGAGATCACAGACAGAGAGCATGCATGTGGCACTGATATGGTTAATATCTTGGATTTTTGTAACTAAGGTTTATTAATGCTGGTATAAAAACGTATTTGATATTATACAGATGGCATAAGATGTTGTGGTTACTAAGTTATTATCCCGGATAAGCTGTACTGCCAAATTCAGGGCTTAAAACTATCACGAGAGATTAAACTATTTACTAAAAAGGACAGAAAGATACGGCCAAAGCATCTTAGTACAACATATTAGACGTGTATTTGCCTCCCGCAAATACAGAAAAGCATATCTGTCTTGTAGGCTGAGAGACTGAAAATAGGAACTTTGCAGGTAAAACAAGCGAACAGAGCAGCGAGCTTTTGTTGTCCACGCCGGGCACGGGCAGCAAGCCCTGCCAGGGCAGCCCTCGCCTCAGTGGCACCTGTTTGGAGGGTAAGGGGAGGAGAAAAGGAGAGGTAAAATAAACACGCTGGGAAGTAACCTGTTACCACATGCATTAAGGATCTTGCTAACATAATCAAAGAATCTCCAGCCAAAAGAAAAAAGAGTAGAGAAATTGGAGAAATTGTCAATAAGTTAATTGTGAATTAATGGATGATGGTGAAAATATCAGAAAGGTGTTACCTGACCGATTTAGGAAAATGACAGGCATGTTCTTACCCCCCTGAGAGTTAGTGCATGATAATGCTTGCCTCCCGCAACACCGCAGAAGCCACCCTGCGGTGGAAATCTCGTCGAAACTCCAGAATACGTGAGCAGTTTATTGGTACTTGCACCAAATACAGAATGAGGCAGAATTCGGTACTGTTCCCTAAAACAAACAAACAAACAAACAAACAAACAAACAAAACTTGGCAAAAGGTATCCCAAGAAGGAAAGTTGTGAGGCAAAATGAGTTTTAAGTCTTGTACTAATTATGTAGAAAGCAAACCCCTTTATTATATTCTGAAGTTTTCCCTGTAGTCACATCATAACTGCTACCTAAAGGCCCCAGAGTGAAGTGTGCACTATCTCCCCCTAGCCACCTCCAGGGTTTCATAAAGCTTTTCCACTTTCAATAACCTAGGGTAAAATGTTGCTTTCATGTTAGTCTAATATTCCAACAAAAATTCTATTCCAGCTGGTTATTTTTGCACATTTCTCATGTGAGGTTAATATTATGATTGGGGGGTTGGGACGTTATATATGCCTTTTGATAAACACAAATGTTAATGCTTTAAATGATGAATTGGGAGTGATAATTCTGTAAACTAGAAAAGAAGATTTAAAGCTAAACTTTAAAAAAAATGTATGTATGTGTATATATAATCGTTTTAGCCAATACATTTAGTATTTGGAGCATCTTATTTACATTAAGCTTACTTTGTTTAAACCCAGAAACATGCAGCTCACTAATGGGGCTGTCCTTAAAAGTCTGCCTAAGAATTGAACATTACCCGGTACAAATCAGAAAGCTAGATTTAAAAGCAGATATACTTACATAAAAGCTTACATTTAAAATTATCCCTTAAAAGCCCCACATGGCTAGGCTATAACTGCAAACTGCTTAAATGTTTTTCTGTTTCCTATTGTATACCAGGGAGCCGAGATAGAAGTGGATGAAAATGGCACATTGGACTTAAGCATGAAAAAAAATCGAATCCTGGACAAGGCCGCACCCCTAACTTCCTCTAACACTTCCATCCCAACTCCTTCCTCTTCCCCATTCAAAACAAGCAGCATTCTGGTCAATGCGGCATTCTATCAGGCTCTTTGTGCTCAAGAGGGCTGGGACACTCCTATCAACTATAGCAAAACTCACGGGAAGACAGAGGAGGAGAAAGAGGTATTGTTCCAATATGTCGATCCATAAGTCGAAGGCGGAGCATGATTGCAGAGTATTACTAGCTTTTCCCTCCTAAATTAGATTTCACATTTCTGTTTAGATAATACATAATTCTACACCTTGTTTCAGATTCTAGTAAAATGATGATTTTTAATTTCAGATGAAATCCAACTATTCCTTTCACTTGCCTAAAATAATATGTCATTGTGGTGAGTTTCACCCCCATGATGGCTGCAGTTTTGTGCCCTGCCCAAAGGGTTATAGCATCTGTCCCTTTGTACAACAGCCTGTGTGGGGCAATGTGTCACTCACCACCAAAATGTCAGCTTATTCATTCTTTCTGAACCAAAAGTTCAAAAATGAAATCAAGTCAGGAGCACGTAAGAATCTTCAAATCACACCAGATTCCTTTCCTTGGTTTCTTGAAGAAACTGCGGTAGCACGTCCAAGTGCAGAGTCATCGTTTGTGGTATTGGATAGTGAGTGGTGGATGTCTAAATTGTCCCAAAGTCAAGGAGACATATTTGTGTATTTGGTTATCTTGGAGGTGTTTTCACCCTCAGAAGTCAGATGTCGTGGCTGTGCAGGTCCAGCTAGTCTTAATCTCCCCAGTCTGAACCACCTAAGTGGGCCCTATTAGCCCTGGACTACTTAGTGACCCCCCCCCCATTGTTTAGACTCCATATAACTGCAGATGTGATGCTAATTATTACACTAAGTGATCCTATTTTGCTATTTCTCAGGAAACTTGTTGATGGGCTTCCCAGCTGATATGTTTAAAGAACTGAAATAGCCATTCTCAGCGGAAGTGTGCACCACCTTTTTCAGCTTTTTGAAGTTCGGAGACTTTGGGTGGGGGGATTAAACTTGATTTTTGCACGTGCTTTAACACCTCAGAGCCTAAGTCAACATGCACAGTAGTGATCACAGGATTGAGTTCTTTCCAATTCCTTCCTCCCTCCCTCCCTTCCTGCCTTCCTTCCTTCCTTCCTTCCTCACACTTTCCCCAGCATCTCTAAGTCCGGGCAGTGAGATAGGTCCTGAAGATGCAGTGACAATTAGGATGTGCTTCCACCATGCTTGTGTGTCTCAACCCCGCATGTGCTCACAGTCTGGTAGGAGGACTGATCTGTAACCAAATGTGCTGATGCCAGAGTGGCACAAGCAGGCACACGATGTGGAGAGGAAGGAATGGCTAACTCTGCACAGGGCAGCCAGAGATGGGCCCCTGGAAGACCCCCCCGGGATCCAGGGCAGCCTCTGTGCCTGTACCACCCACGCCAGCACACGAAGGTTGCGGGGACCCACACACAGCAACTGTGGATTAGATTCTGCCTTACTTCCTTAGTCATTTTATTCTGCTTGGCTTTTTAAAATTCGCCTTAAGTATCTAGAGATGGCCTTAAATAATCTATTATAACACTATTTTAGAAGAACTTTTTATTAAAATAATACACATTTGACTCTAAGTGTGAAACTGACACCTGCCAAGTGTAAGAAGCTCGTTTACCTTGGTGACGACCACGAACTGGCACGCTTGCATCTCTTCCCTCCACCACGATGGCCCACTGCCATCTCAGGCTTGTGCCAAAGAACAGAAGCTACTCCTAACCTGCATCTATTTGTGTAATCTAAAACTGTCAGTTCACAGCACTTGATCATTCGCACAACTTGTCTGAACGAAGTAAGGAGCAAGGTAGGAAGCAGGCAGGTTGTGGGGAGGCACAGTCATGATGAGATCAAGATTGGTGAATCAGTCCTGCCAACACATGTGAGCTTTAGACAAGGGGAGCACCTTCATTTCACAGGACTGCTTCCTGTCCAGCCAGTCGATGGCCACTCAGATCCTGGCATATCATGTCAATGCCCTTAGAGGGAAACCTGACTCCGGTCACAAGATGTGTGGCTGTGGGTTCAGTAGAAGCCCTTATGTTGCAGAAAGGATGGTGCTTTATGAAGTATTAATATATAACCACACCATGCAGGATCCAAATCCCAACATGTTCTAATTTCTGGGAGTATCTCAGCGCCACATGCAGAGAGGCACTCAGGCTGTCTGTACTCATCCTTGTGACTGTGTTGCAAATGGACCCTGGTCAATGCATTCACCCGAAATGTTCTAGTCACACTCAGTGTCAGACACAGGACCCAATCCTCAGTAGTAACTAAGCACATTTGCCTCAAGTGGATGCTCGTGTTCATTTAGGGTGCCTGATATTGTTTGACATTGATTGTACTTTTGTGATACTGCACTCTTCATATTGTGAGAGACACCCCCCATCACCTCCTTGGCTGTACTTGTTATCTCCCAGGGAGCTTATAACAAATATTTATCTTTATTTTCCATTCTCGTTTTTTTGCATAATTCCACAAAATGTCTAGATTCATCTCGGCAGCTTTATAGATTCAACCAGACTATGTTCTTATCTAATGTATGTAGATCTGTAACCGCATTTCATTCCCCAGCAAATTCATGGAAAAATAAAGGTTTCTAGACTAGATTTACGCTCTTTTCAGAACGGGTTTCTTACTTCAGGTCTGACAGCACAGGCTTTTGCTGCTATGGTTTTCAACCCTAAGTATTCTGAATTCTGGAATTTAGAAACTAAGTGAGAATTCAATGTCACTAAGAGTAACAGAGGACTTTGGAGTTGCTCAGTGAGTTCTAAGACTCCAAGTGCTTGCCTTAGGTTTGAGTTGACAAAATTTGTTTTAAGCTAAGTGCTTATTGTCACAGCTTTCTGAACAGGGTGATTCATTGCTTGGGGAAGCTGTGGGGACCCACGCGAACGTGCCTCTGAATCCCTGTAACACTGGTGTGGTTTCTCACCCGTGTTCTTTGTCCGTCCTCTGTGCCAAGGTAATCTACTAACAGAGTATTTTTCACATCCTGTTCTGAATCTTGAAAAGGAGAAATACGAGCTTGATAGGTATTATTTTGAAAAATTAGATTGTATTAAATGTCCTCATTGAGAAGCTATCATGGGGATACTACAAACAGTAAGATACAGACAAGGGAGTCTTTATACACAGTGTCTCATTAACCCAGCAACCCTGAAAAACAGATTATCAAAATTTTTGGAGGAGAAAATTGAGGCTCTGGGAGGTAAAGTTTTTGCTCCTGGTCACATGGAAATGAAGTAATAGGCCTGGAATTTTCTAGAAGGAAGAAAAAGAAGTAGGGGAGAAATGGAGAGAAGGGAAAGAAAAAAAAATTCACCAAAAAATAGAGGCAGCTTAGGGAATACTGAGAAAAATTAAAAAGGAAAGAAAAAGGAATAATGAAGAAATGATACGTGGCACGGTGCGGCAGAGGCTCTGCCAAAGGCCCTTCCTAAGGTGTCAAAGATGCTTCCGAGCCTGCAGGGCCAACGCTCCTCTGACCCAGGCAGGTCCACGTGACGTGACCCCGAAAACCAGTCAGAGGACTGGCTCGTTCTCGTCGCTTTCCAGTGAGTTACAAGAATAGCTCCATGGGGCCCAGACAATGTTTGAAGACTGGAATGTGGTGTATTCCTGTCCCCACCTGCGTCCCTCCCTTTGCCACCTCCCTCATGCCCCACCACACAACCAGAAATCGAGTGATTGTTTCTAATTCATTGTTATCTAGTTCATATGCACAACAGTTGCTTAATTTTGGTGGTAATTTTCAGAAAATATTGTCTGTCTCTCTCAGTGAAATAGCCTGTCCAGATGCCCCCTAAAAAAAATCCTGAATCTGGAAAAAACTCAAAATATCTCGAAAGGAAAGTGTTGAGAAATAACTAGGGCTGTCAGTTTCATTCAACTGTCAGTTCTCCAAAGATTTCAGGGCTTAAAATGTTAAGAGTGCCAGATGCTATTATCTGTTATTCATGTTACCATTATGTCCTGGTCTTTACAGAAATCAACGTAAACTTCCATCTGTACATTCAAGGAATTTCATTGCACACATATACTCTCTAAACACACACATACACACCACATTGTCTCTTACACATCCACAGGATAGAATTATTATTGTCAAAATAATACTTTAGATTTAAAAAAATGATTCTTACAAATGCTATTGATTTATTTTACACTGGGTGCTGTTTAGGAATTCATTCAATATAAAATGCCTCCATAGCACAGCTAATCTAAGAATTCTTTTAGTAATAGTCATCTATATTTTATTTTATTCTACTTATTTATTTTTGAAACAGAGTCTCATTCTGTTGCCTGGGTAGAGTGCAGAGATGTCATCATAGGTCACTGCGACCTCAAACTCCCAGGCTCAAGGGATTCTCCCACCTTGGCCTCCCCATATTGTTGAAACCGTAAGGGGAGTTCAGTGTAGGTCCAGTTGCTCCTCGCACAAAAATTTAATTATTGAGACAATGAGGACTGCCAAGGAAGAAAGGATTTTTTTTAAATGACAGATGTCTTGCCAGGAGAAGCTGCCTCATATCTGACTCTCCACTAAGGGATATCATGGGCTTTTAAGGGAGGGGCCCCAAGCCTTGGGGCAGGTCCTGATATAACTACTACTAACAAGAGTCTACTGTGCAATGGGGGCAGGGGCAGGTCGGGGATGGTGAGTGTTGACACCAGGAAGTCTGCCCTGGGGGCTTCAGCATCTCAACTCCGTTGTCTTATAGAAAATTCATCATTTTAGGCCTAATGTGGTAGCTCAAGCCTGTAATTCCAGTACTTTGGGAGGCTGAGGCAGGAGGATCACTGGAGGCCAAGAATTCTTCTACTCCATCATTTCTGGGAAATAACTCAAAGGGTCAAGCTGTTAGTTAAGGGAGAGGATTATAAAAATCATCCAGGATTCATGGAACTGGTTACACTAAAGTGCTGGGATCACAGGGGTGAGCTACTGTACCCAGCGCCACTTTACCGTGATATACTCTCTGCAATTTCCAGGGGGTAGAATGTTGAGCAAAGAAAAGGTAAAAAGACAATTATTTCATAAAGCAATTACATACATAAGAGTTTATGTTTTAAAAAAAGTTACAAAATATTTAAAAGACCACATTCAATAGAATTATACTGTTGAAACCTTACTACATATTACTACCAAATTAAATGCCATATATTCTGCAAGCATTATTTTTGGATGCATTTTAGTAAAATAATGACTTAAACTTTCACAACTGATCATTTCTTTCAAAATTCTCCATTCTTTTGCCTTCCAAAACGTATTGATTCAGCCCTAAAATAACAGCTGGAAACTTTTATATGTTCATCTATGAAAGTACATGCCTTCTTAGAGAGACTTTGCTATTAACTTTATCATAAAGAAAATAATAAAATGGCTCTTTTTACTTCATGCCATTTTTGTGAAAAATTCAGCATCTAAACAGAAAAACAAAGGCTGTTCCACATTGAGACATTATTGGATTTAGCATTTGTATCTACTTTCAAAAAGCCAAGACATTTCTAAATTGCAGTGGAAAATACTATCCAGGCCAACTGCAGAGAGTACCAAATGGAGTGGATGGTGGAATCATCAGGTTTATAGCCTTAAAATTAGGAATTGCTTCATTTTAGCCATTTACAGTGTAAACTTCAAAAGGATAAACTTCAGTCATCTCGTTTGCTGTAGATTCCATGAAGGCAGCATCAAAATCACACTTCTTTTTGCATCCTAGTGTGCAATTTTTATCAAGCACGTCTTTTTCTTTATTTTTAAATGGTGTATTTTTATTGGCTACTATTTTCAAACATTTTATCAGTAAAATAAATAATACGTAAATAATGTGAAGAAAGAAATTGTGTAAAACCAGGTTTTACTAATTTTATCTGGGGATGATGTCATGTGAGGCAGTTTACTAGCATATTGACTGCAGTGTGCTCTTGTGTGAAGCAAATGAGTTGTTATCCAAGTAATTAATGAAGGAAATTACATTTGCCTTGATACCTGAGGTCAGCGTTTAGAACTTTGGTTGAGAAAATCCAGGGATTTTTGTCTTTTCCTTTGTTTTTAAATGTAGAATCAGAATTATTAAAATTATATTCTGCTATAGCATTTTATATGCATTTAATTTAAATGAGATTTACCTTGGATAATTCAAAATAGTTTGCTCACCTTAGCAAAAATAGATCAGTACTTTGAGATCTAGAATACAGTTTTCATACTCTGGTTTCTCTTCAGATCAAATAAATCTTTCACCTTTTTACTGAAGATTTCCGTGGAGAGGAACAACTCTGAGTTTTTGATCAATTTTTTGAGGCCTTGCTGTGGCAAGACTGCTCACAAAAAAAAAAAAAAAATACAGTTTTCTATGTTAGTAAACCTGATTTTAATATTAAATCCAGTTAGTACTATATTTACTGGATATAAGCTTAATGATGAAAGTAAGTTAATTACGTGATCGAGAAAAACCATCATTAGTTATCTGTGAAGTAATGTATCACTTGGTAAATAAATTATTTGAAAGGACTAGTGAGTCTTCCTTATGGGATCAAGATCAGTAATAAACTGAGAAAAAGCTCATGAAAATTAGTAATACTCAACAAGAAATTTCATCTGATGAGTGAAGTATTGTAAGATACCTCCTTAGCAAAAGAGGTAATTTCAGGACCGCAGGAAGTGATGTGAAAACAAAAGCATTATCCAGAAAAATCAATTTAATTGCCTCCACACTATAGCCACAGTTACTACATATTTAAACACATAATTTAGATCTTAATCATTTGTCTATTAGAAATAGAATTCTGTTAAATTAAACTTTTCTGTTTAAAAATTTGTGTGATATATTTTTGCAATATTTCTTTTGTTTTACTGCTGTTAGGACTGCTGGATATATAAAGAACTGTTCCTGTGTTCTGTAAGAAGCATTCATTATACAATAAAACTTGCAACATTCAAAAATAATAACTTTATTATATAGCTCAAGAAATGCCTCTGTAATCATTTGCCAAAATGTGAACTTTTTGAATGTATGCCCATCAAGTAGAGTTCCTCATTCTTCACTCAGGACAAAGGTCCATAACAATTAGGGACACCGTTATATTCATCAGCGTAGTTATTTCTTGTACAAATCTTCTGAGGTATTTCAACTAAGTCTTTAAGTCAAAACTTAGGTCAGGCCCCAGATCCAGCGCCATTGTCTTTTCAGGGTTCCCTAATGGCTTCTGTGTTTTTGTTTGTTGTTTGTTTTTTCAGAAAGACCCAGTGAGCTCTCTAGATAATTTAGAGGAAAAGAAGTTTCCTGGAGAGGCCTCTATACCAAGCCCTAAACCCAAGCTCCATGCAAGAGATCTCAAAAAGGAACTGATCACGTAAGTGGTACTCTGGTGCCCTGTAAAATTCTGGAATTAAGAGATTGAAGTGCTTAATTTGGGGTTACAATATCCTGGCTTTAGGGCAATTTCAACCAGGCAGTAGTTAAATGTTAAACATATACCTAAATCTTGGCCTGAACAAAGAGAGTCGTGGAAAAACCGCACATGACAGTCTTAACGCTAAGAGGACTAAAGTCTGTTGATTGAAAACAAGATAAAACAATTAGAAATGCTTAAGTTTTGACCTGAAATTCTTAACCTGCCATCCATTGACACCAGAGGATCCTAGGCTTGGCCTCAGGAACCGTCCTAGCCTGGGGACACTTCATGCACATTGGATTTGGGTGAAGGAGTTAAGGGTTTTCATCACATTCTCGGAGGGGTTCTGTGACTCGGGAGAGTTTAAGGACCAGGGTACCTGAAGGCAATAAGCACTAATTATGTACTCGTTAATGAGTGACGGAGGGAAAGGCAGGGAAACTGTTTTCCGTATGTAAATGACTAAATATTAATCCAGTATATTCAGACACAAATACACCTAAAGCTGCCAGTGAATGAGTTTCCAACAGAGAGTAGCCCTTCCTCTCGGGCTCCGGCGCCTGTACCCTCTCTTCTGTGTCCCCTATAGTAAAATATGTTTCAATTTTTCTGATAACAAATGTGAAAACCTCTCCTGACCCAGCTTCCACGTAAGCTCTGTCTACCCCCCCACCCCTTTTACAGCTAAACTCCTTAAGAAAGGTGTCACTCCTGTGTGATGCGTTTCTCGCTCCTGAATCTTTCCCAGACAGCTCTCCAGGGACCGCCCACCCCCTCCGGTCAGGTCTGGGGCTGTCGGTCCTTGATCCTCTCGACTGGGCAGCAGAGTGCCACAGAACTGCTCTGGCCCTCCGCAGTCTGTCCTCTACACGTGGCTTCTAGGACACCTTCCCTTGGGACCTTTCTCCCGCCTCACTGTTACCCTCCTAGACTCATGTGCAGCCTTCTAACAACTGGGGCGCCTCAGAGCTCAGTCCTGGGACCTTTTCTCTCCCCATCTGCCCTCACTCTTTCCTGCTGAGGACTCCATGGCTGACATCCCTGCTGTGACCTCCAGCCCACAGTGGCAATGGAACGCCCCAGCCCCAGGCCCCTGCCCCTCCCTGTCCACCAGCCACCCCACCTCCAGCTCCTCTGCAGGGCCCGTCCTCCCTGTCCCTCTGCTCTTCTCCCAAAGCTCACTTACTGGAGAGGCCTCGGGGCTACCGCTGATCCCCGCCCCAGGCCTGATCTTTTCTTCTTCTCCTCCACTTTATATCGTCTGCCTGGAGAACTAGCCCCAGAGAGGCAGCTCGGCTCTTCTTTCGTGTCTCTTTTCAAAGGTGTTCACACCATTGGTGCATAATATTTACTGTGCTGCCTCTTATTTCCCCACCTACAGGGACAGTGATTTGGGAACAGGGAACACATCTCAAATGCCGGTGCCAAGTGCAGGGCCTTGCACATAGTAGAGGTTCAATAAAAATTATTCCAAGTCCAGCATCAGTTTGCTCTAGGGACATGTGAGGGGCTTTAAACTAAGCTTAGACTTTGCGTTGTCCAAGGACTTCATAGGCTAGCATTACTGGCTCAAACAGTGTGATCCCTTATAAGTTTCGTATTCACCTGGGTCTTGGTGGTTGATGGTTCCAAATGTACTGGAACTTGACTTTCACCAAACACTGTTTCTTTCCAAGAGGCCACTGAAGTCTTCCATACACTTATTCCCACATGGTGGGGCTATTGAAGGCTTTTCATCTTTTTACAGATTGCCTTTCCATATGCTATTTTTAATATTTTCAAAAATGCAAATTTTTATCCTTTGAAGGTAGATTGTTAGACATTACCAAAAGTCATCCCAAACGGAATGTAGTATAAAAGATTCATAATTAACATGCAGTGCCATTTTGGGTCAGAAAAATATGAATTCCTAGGAAATTACTCTCTCAGAGACCTCATTGTTCACCTGTTTTACAGACAGGGTGAGTGCTTTAATGAACATCACTTATTTACGTGTGGATGTGTTAGTATATTTGTTTTGTAGAAGTTTCACTACTTAAGCATCACCTTGTCCTTACCGTGTTTTGCTTTACATTTCCAACAGATAATTGTACTTTAATTGGTTACCAAACCCTTTGTTCAAAATAGAATTTTTTTTTTATGTCACTGATTACCCTAGAATTTGCTTAGGGCTTGAGTGCCCCTTACTGAGTGAGAGAACTAGCTAGTTTTCTTCCTCTAATTGTGGTATTTTCATCTGCAAACCTTCCCAGAATATATCACCCAACTGATATTGGCATGTCATTATGTAAGACTTTTCACTGTAGCCTGGGAATTAAATCTTGCTATCAAAATTCTAAACAGAAACTTTTCCAGTACAATGTTGCCTCCAATTCTTTATTACTTGACCTTTTTATATCAACAAGCTTTAAAAAGTTATCAGCTAATTAAATGCAGATTTTCATCATTATATTTCACAGGTAATTTATTGCTGACATTTAAAAATCCTTGGCACTTCTTTTGACTCTCCTGGTAATATTAATGGGAGTAATTTAAAAATAGAAATAAAATAAAGTAAATGCAATGCTGTTTTGGAACACGAGGTGGCGATGTACTTATAGAGTGGGACTTCCCAGGCAGTTGAAACACCTCTCTCACCCTCTGAACATTTCAGTTGTACAATGTTTAGAAAAGATTTTTCTGCATTTAGTGAGTGAATGGCACTTGAGAGATAACTCAGCCCAAATTTTAATCGTTGTTAATTTTTCTTTACTTTTTTGCACATATTATAGCTTCTAGAGTTTTCTCTCTGATATCCATCCAGGAAAAAGGAAGGAGAAGATCTAAATCACTCAGCTTATATCAAGCCCTGAAAATTAAACATCCCTTTGAGAGATGGAAATGTTCTAACTCTTATAGTTTCTTTACATTACCTGAAAATGATTACAAAGTGGCTCACAGGGGGAAGAATACTCAGAAAGTGACAATTCACAAAATATTGCAATGTTGTTAATCTACCCCAAATTGTCCCTTCAAACGGGTAAATTCTGTGTTCTATATATGTCTAAATAAGCATTTACTTCAGGCAGGATGTCAAAGAAAATCAGACGTGTGAATGACATAATGGATTTTTAACACTGCCACGTATAGAGCTGAGTAGGTTGGGGCCAGTCTGCTTTACTCCATGAGTGACTTTCAAAAAAAATAAGAGGAAATTAAATGACTGAGAAACCAAGGACTTTATTAATTGTGGGAGGAAAACTGCCAAGGATACCTACCTTCTTAGATTATTTTTAAAATACACATAAGATGCATATTTCCCGGACATGACCATGTTCTGAGATTAAACGAAGGTGAGGGACACAGATCTTGGTGGAGCCAGCACCGTGGCCGTGGCCTGAGAGCATATTCGTAGGCTGATGGTTAATCAGCAATTGTCTTTGTTGGGTTCAAGCTTTGGATGAAATTGCTCAGAAGCTTTACTAACTATATGTCTTGCCTACTTTTTACTGTCAGCAACTTTCCTACCTAAACTATCAATCTACATTTCAGTCAAAGGTTTTCAGTGTTTTCCAAAATGTTTATGAAGTTATTAAGTTGCCTTGCTCATAAAACCTTGCAAAAATTCCTTTCTGGAATCTGTCACATAATTGGTGCCAGTACTCCTAAGACCTGGTATCATAATAAAGCATGGGTTTATAATATTTATTTCTGATAACACATATACTTTCAAAGCAGTAACGCACCCCAGATTGCTGACTCACAACACCACTAGGACATAGCTTTTAGTATCGCTTTCCTACCTCATTTAAATCAGAGAGTTGGATGTGATGTTGAAACGGATAACTAAGGAAGTACTGCAACGTGCTATGATTTTTAGTTTTCTTTTAGGTAGACTACTGGTTCTTACACAACATAAATCTTTAGCACACTAGCTTCTGCATGTCCCGCACTGTGTTAACTTGCCTTGCACAGAGAAGCTACCTCACAGGCTACCAGGCAGAGCAAATGAATCCATGAAATGTACTTGACTCTAATGATAATATTTTTTCATTGACTCAGCTGCCCAACGCCGGGATGCGATGGAAGTGGCCACGTAACAGGAAACTATGCGTCCCATCGCAGGTACCTAATGACCTCGTGTGCAGTCAGATTTTCATCTTGTTCTATTTTAAATATTATTCTTACCCATTCAAGCAAGATAATATCTAGGTTGGGAAATGGAGACTGAGGAGTTGGTTTTTTGGTTTATTTTGTGGACATAAAGTTACATGGTGTGAAAATTCATGATTCTTGGTCAGAATGGTTTTCTGATCCTGTAGTCCAGGTTACAAAACAAAAGGTAGGACTTGTGTCGGGCTTTGGTTCTCTCTGGCTTTAGGATTCATGCGGAACACAGCAAAGACAACAGAGTGACCCAAAGCAGTGCTTTACCCTGGGGAAAACACACCCTCAATCCTGGGCAGATAATAAGTCAAGGAGTGAGAGATTAAATGGTGCAAAAGGCTGTGTTCAATCTTTCCGTTTACGCTCTTCCCTGATACAATTTGCTTTCCTTTGGAAAAGCATCATCACCTGGTGATGCAACAAGAATGGACCCTGTTATCAGTAATCGTTGGGTCACTGAACCCCAGCCTTGGGGAGCCTATTGCGCTAAAGAGCAAATCTGAGTCTAGCAGAAATAATTGTGGTGCCCGCAAGCCCGGGCTGGTTAGAGTAGCAAAGCTAGATTCAAAGCCAGTTATAATGGTCCCAGGTCCCAGTAATTTAACATATGTTCACAACTCAGGATGCGGTTTAGGTCAGGTTTGTATATGTGGTGTTGTGTTTTGTTCTGTTTTTTTTCTCATCCCTCTCAGTGTTTCTGGATGTCCATTAGCAGATAAGACTCTGAAGTCCCTCATGGCTGCAAACTCCCAGGAGCTTAAGTAAGTGTCGGGCAGCGTGACTTTCTTGACCATTGTCCCCCATGGTAGGACCCTCCTCATCCAGTGTCAGTGTGACCAACAAGTAATACATCATGCCCAGCTGAATTATAACAAAGTTGCTCTTTCACCAAAAAATTGGAATGACTACAACCAAATCACTGGGATTTAATTTAATTTGCTTGCTTCAGGGGCTTTATAATAATTTTTAAAGGAATGATGTAATCATTAAACACAATACATTTTTCCATTAATTTCAGGATTTATGTATTAAATCAGACCTAGGAACATGTGGCAAAGCATTTCCATCATCTAATTTTAAGAAAATTGCATAATATTTTACCTTTTGGGTATTTTTACTCATACAACTGCCTTTCACTGTTGAGTGCTAAACACAAATTTGGCTCATTTCCACCAAGTCTACAAGATCTAAAAGTCACATGTATATTAACTTTTACTTAGTGATTTTATTTTTCCTACTCTTTTCTTCTTTTTTATTTGTTTAATTTTTTTTTTAATTTCAGAGTATTATAGGGGTGCAAATGTTTTAGTTACATGGATTGCTTTTGCACTGCTTGAGTTGAATATGTAAGTGTGTCTATCGCCTAGATAGTGTGCATTGTACCTATTAGGTGTGAATTCAGCCATCCCCTCCTCCCCACTCCCACCTGCATAATTGCTGTTGAGTTTTACCTCCATCTGTGCACATGAGTGCTGATCAGTTAGTTCCAATTTAATAGTGAGTACATGTGGTGTTGGTTTTTCCATTCATGTGATACTTCACTTAGGAGGATGCTCCAGTTCCATCCACATTATTGTAAAACGTATTAATTTATTTTTTATGGCTGAGTAGTACTCCATGGTATACATATACCACATTTTATTAACCCATTCATAAATTGATGGGCACTTGGGTTGATTGCACATCTTTGCAGTTGTGAATTGTGCTGCAACAAACATTCTAGTGCAAGTGTCTTTTTGATAAAATGACTTTTTTTCTTTTGGGTAAATACTTAGTTGTGAGATCACTGAATCAAATGGCAGGTCTACTTTTAGTTCTTTGAGAATCTCCATACTGTTTTCCACAGAGGTTGTACTAGTTTGCAGTCCCACCAACAGTGTATAAGTGTTCCTTTCTCTCCACATCCACACCAGCATCTATTGTTTTGGGACATTTTGATAAAGGCCATTCTCACTGGGGGTAGGTGATACCTCATTGTGGTTTTCCTTTTCATTTTTCTGATGATTACTGATATTGAGCATTTTTTCATAGTTTTATTGGCCATTAGTCTATTTTCTTTTGAAAAGCTTCTGTTCATGTCTTTTCCCCAATTTTTGGGGGTGGTTTGATTTTTTTCTTGCTGATTTGCTTGAGTTCTTTGGAGATCCTAGTTAATAGTCCTTTATTGAATGTATAGCATGAAATATTTTCTCCCATTCTGTAGGTTGTCTGTTTGCTCTATTGTTTGTATCCTTGGCTGTGCAGAAGCTTTTTAATTTAATTTTCTTGTCTTCTTTTAATACAAATTTCTCTCTTGTTTATTTTCATATCTTGTTATGTTACATGTAGAATAATAAAAAATTATAATCTATCTTTTACCTTTTAAAAATATGACAGGGCATAAATTTTAAAAGGTAAAGAAATTGCATTAAACAAAACTAATTAAATTTATTTACAAATAATAATGTTTTAGGAAAAAAGAGAGTGTTACTACTTCTATTGGAAAAACCCTATTTGTATAAATAGTAGAATCAGCTCTTGGTGGCTAAAACACATGTAACATTTCAAATACTTTTGTTTTCTTAATTTTTTTTAGTATTCCTCTTTTCTAAGTTGTTTAAAAATTTTTCTCAAAAAACTGTAAAAAATAATTTTATGAAAGAAGATGTGATAATGAACTGATATAAAAACTTGGCATTTTAGTACCAGAAATAGTAAAGGGAACTATGAAATACGTAACTTTTCTCATTTTTAAAGTATAAAGTACCATTTAGCGTGTCCATGTAGAGTCTAGAAATCATTTTATTGACTGCAATTTTTCTGGACTAAAACGTGAGTGTGTTAAGTAGAGACCAATAGTGAACAGACTGAAAAGTGAGAGGTGCAGGAGTATCTTACTCAATTGCTCTAAACTTCCACATTGCCTCATCTTGATTGTAGCTGTCAGTTCTCTTAAGTATTTAAACCTTACTTCTAGAAAAATGTTGATAATATGTCAAAAACATGTAAATTGAGAGACCCTATAGCAATATTCAATATTTATATGTTTTATACAGCCATCTATAAACAATAAGTAATGTCTTTGGGTTTTTCATACAAGAAAAAAATAGAGACATTTCACTGACCTCTTGTCTAGATATTCAAGGAGAAGCCCAAACAAGGCTATTTGGTGCAGGTGTCTCCATGACATGATTGCAATGTGCTTTTTAGCCCCTATTTTACTAAAAAATGTTAATAGAAAAAGATTAACCTGCAAACCTTTCTTATAACAGAGAATACATATTTTGTCTTTAAATGGTTAATTAAAGACTTAAAGCAAGTTGCTCTGGTTAGGCAGAAGAGATGTGTGCTGATTTTATATTTCATCTGGGAAAAAAAGAAGCATTTACTCCGTATTTTCTGCCTCAGGACTAGATATGAGAAGCATTCTGTGAAAGTTCAGTAGGCTGAGACTTAATAAAAGGGATGGTGTTCACATTTTTATTTGGATTACTGTATTTCTCAAATGGAACTGTTGTTTGGGGGACATCTGAACCACGATGGGCACACGTGTGAAATGATAACTGGTGATGTTGTCTACAAGAACCTTCGGAAAAGCAGTATTTCGATGGCTTCTGTGTTTTCATTTGTATTTTTTCAAAAGGCAACAAAAAAGGTGAAAATTTATATAAACTTTTGTATGTAAGTGTATACTGAAAGCTATTTTAATCAGCATTCCAAATGGAAGTTGAATTCCCCTTCCTCTCTCAGCCTTCTCATTCCAAATGTAACGGTCAATTATCGGTAAGTTACTGGGGGATTTGTCCCTGTTTAGCTCGGGCCATGAGGCAGCATGGATCAGGTGTGAATTATTAAGATTCTGTGGCAATCATATTAATGCTCCACATCTCTGGAGATCACATATACAAATATTTATCTGAAACTGAATCTGAAATTAATGGATCATCATGGTACTACAGCATACTGGAGAAAATAAATAATTCATAAAAAAATTGGAAAACTTTTCTCTTTACATGAAAGATAAGAACTTTGCAGTTCTTAGATACTTGCAGTCCTAGACAGAAGTAAGTTGGGGACTGACTTTCAAGTTCCTTCCAACTGAAGGTTTAAAAACAGAAAAACATCAGTACGGTAAATAACAACTACCACTTAGTTTATCAAGCATCGCTCAGTAGTTATATATCTTAAAATTTCTGAATGGATTATTAACCAGAAAAGATAATTATATGTTTTCTTAAATATCCCACAAAAAGGCAAATCATTCTTTTTAGTTCTGTTTGAATGTGTCCCCTCCTCCATGGCAGCCTCTCGCCCTGGCCCATCCTGGCTTCCTCTTTTCCCAGGTGTCCGACCCCAGGCTGCGATGGCTCAGGGCATGTGACTGGAAACTACGCTTCCCACAGAAGGTAGGCTTGATTCCATGGCTGGGACACGGAAATCAGCTTGTCAGCAGCAGTGGCCAGAGAGATCACATGATTTCGTTTTGTTCTCTGTTGGGTGCACATTTTAGCTTGTCCGGCTGCCCTCGTGCGAGGAAAGGTGGTGTCAAAATGACCCCTACCAAGGAAGAAAAAGAAGACCCTGAACTTAAGTAAGTGCAACAGTTGTGACATCAGGGTTGGCTGCATCTTGTTGGTCAGATGGGCGGAGTCTCGGCTGGCACGCAGTGGAGCATGGATTGAGTTTCAGGGAAGGTGTATACCCCATTACACCCAAAGACTCTTGACGCAAGAGTCAGTATGTTTGGAGGTTCTAGAAAATTTTCCTATTCATAGCTAGGTTTCCTCAGTTCTTTGATAATGCAAAAGAAAAAGGGGAAGATTTATAAGTTTTTCAGTTGTTTTAAAGGAAAGTAGCATTGTGGAAGTGCTATAGAATGACTATAGAATACTGTGGCATTTTCCCCTGAAGCTTTCATTTTACTTAAAGTGAAATCGTATCTAAATTGAATTCTGTCTTCTAAGAAATATACTATCAAGTCTTGGGTGATATATGAAGATATGGATGTAGAAATTTAAATTGTTTTCTCTACAACATTTCTAAATATAATATTTAAACATTTGGCAACCAAAATTCCAGCTCTGTGCGTGATGTGCCATATGACGGTGCTCAGGGCAGTTAACACGCCACGCCCTTGGTCTTTGTTCGCAAGCAAGTAACGGTACTTCCTCGGCTGCCTCTAGAGCTAGAAAGTGTAGGCTTGAACGTGGCTTCACTTCCTGTAAAATGGGTAGCAAGTTACCAAAGCTCTATCAGCCTGTTTTCCCCACTTACACAATGGGATAATAATACTCTCCACTCAAGAGACTGCCGTGAAAATTAAGTGAGATAATGCACGAAAGTTGCTTAGGTCAGAGCCCGCAGACCCTGTTCCTGCTAACACGATGCTGTCTTGCTAGCAGTAGTGGCATCTTGTAAAGCCATAATTTCATAGCTCGTCTTCTGGATGGTCTGGAGCTGCCGCTGTCTTCTTCCCGGCTGGTAATGCGTCTGCTGTGTCTCTCTAGATGTCCTGTGATAGGGTGTGACGGCCAAGGTCACATATCCGGGAAATACACATCACACCGCACAGCTTCCGGCTGTCCCCTGGCTGCCAAGCGACAGAAGGAGAATCCTCTCAACGGGGCCTCCCTCTCCTGGAAGCTGAACAAACAAGAGCTACCACATTGTCCCTTGCCAGGCTGCAATGGGCTGGGCCATGTAAATAATGTTTTTGTCACCCACAGAAGGTAACATTAGTTTTCTGTCTTTTCCTTGTGGTGGTGTCATGCTTGATCGGCACCAGGTTGCTTGGGGGAGGGGCCCTCCTAAGGGTCATCAATTATAGCCCTTTAGACGACATAACATTGAGTCTTGCTGAAGGGATGTTTGACTTTCATTCTGAAGAATGAAAAATGTTATTTTCTCCATTTCTGAAAATTCACTACCAAGTTTTCAAGTGCTCTAGAAACTGTGCATTTGGTTTCTGTATTCTAGAATATTGCTTACGCTGCTCTTTCCTAATGGTTCAGTCTTTTAATGGTTCACTTCAGTTCCAAGTGGTGATATCTACTCTACTATGTTATGTAATTGCGAACGTACACTTTACGTATTCATATAATTCCCTCCCTCTTATGCACTGGTTCAATTTCAGGCCCAAATTGTAGTTATTTTGCTAGTGGGTAAGATGTGACTCACCCACAGCGGCCCCAAAGAAGAGGACACAGTAACTGCTAAGCATACAGCGGGATGAAGGGGATTTAGAAACCCTTTCGCAGTTCACAATGACTTAATGCCTTTATCAGCGAGTGTCATGTATTTCGACAGGGCCCTGTGTTGGGCAACAGTGATCTTAGTCCAGCTTTTTGGTTCACATTCTATCTAAAGGAAAAGACTGAAAGATTCACTATTTCCTGATCAATGGGTCCGCTTCTAGGCGCTCAGGCCACTGAGCGTGATGCTGATCTAAAGCCCGGGGAAGCTTTGTTTATGAGCAGCATACACATTGAGCAAAGTGGGGGCGTTTTGACATTTTGCTCAGTTCTAAAGATATATATTGATGGTGTCAGAAAAATTAAGCCTTCTAGGAATTGCCTATTTAAAGGTATATGCAGTGAAATTTAGAAAACTTGAATTTTTTAAGGGGTTTATTTTTTGATGGTTTTCAAATGCAGGCTCCTGTCCACAATGGCACACGTTGTTTTATTCCAAGTTCGAATCACTATTTCACTTCCAGGAGGAGCAGTCACAAATCAAGCATGCCTCATGGCACAGTTACTGCACAGTAGCTTGACTTTCTTGTAATGACCTCAGTAATATCCATGTTGACACTGCTAATGAAATATTAATGCTGTACTGTGGTGAGCACTGAGAGGACCGTTAGCAATAATGGAATTATCTTTAAAAATTACAGAGAAGTTTTAAATGATGATGCCAAGGCTTGGTGAGGATGTGGAGCGCCAGGGACCCTCATATGCTGTGGGTGGGAGAGTCACTGGTGGTGCCTCTTTAGGAAGCAAATTGCTGTTAAATGGTCAAATTGAAAATGAACACATGAACGTGCCCAACCCCCAGCCACGAGCTGTCGGGCTTACACCCCAGAGGCTCTCTTGCATGTTGGAACCCAGAGACCTGTCTGAGCACCGTTGGGGTACGAACTCCAGCCTGGGAGCAGCCCGTGTGCCCACCAACAGTGAAGTGGGTGAACAGGTGGCGGCGTCCGCACATGGGGCGACCACAACAGCCACACGGGTGAACTTTAGAACACGATGCTGAGCAGGAACATTGCTGAAGACTATTTGCAGTATGATTCTGTTCAAGGAAAGTTAAGAACGTGGGCAAAATGACATTTTAAAAAGCTAGGTAACAATTAGCCTACAGTTTGAGTTAATGGTTAATCTCTCTGGGACAGAGAAGCCAATTGTTGAGGGATATGGGTGCTTCAAATGTCCTAGAAAGGTATGTTCTGTGATTTAAGGCACCTGGTATTCAATTTAACCGTATTCTTTAAACTGCAACTATACATAATATGCATCTGTTTACATATCATGTATTTCATAAGAAAAAGAAAATTGCGAGTTCAAAAATACAAGCTGTAATATTAATGCCAAGATTCTATTTTCTAAGAGAAGAAAAGCAATGAAGAGTTTAGACAAAAGATTAATTCGGATTTCAGTGCTGTTCACTTGAAATTTCTCTGGCTACTTAAAAGAATTAAGAGATAGATTTAATTTGAGGTATTCTCTTTAATGTGGAATGCCCTTTCTTTACTATATGTAGAATTAAATGAAATAATATCACAAAATGCCTGCATTGTGCCTGGTGCATAGTAGGTATTAAATACAGATGATTTCCTTTCCCTTTTATGAAAATGTTATTGAGTCTATGTGTATATAGACTCAATAGGCTTTTAGTTCTGTAAAGAATGAAGGTGGTACTTTGATGGGGATTGCATTTATTCTGTAGATCACTTTAGGTAATATAAACATTTTAACAATATTGATTCTACCAATCCATGAACAAGGCAGATTTTTCCATCTTTTTCCATCTTCTACAATTTCTTTTTTTAGTGTTTCGTAATTCTCCTTGTATAAGTCTTTCATACCTTTTGTTAAATTTATTTCTAGATATTTAATTTTCTTTGGGGCTATAGTAAAAGGTATTGCATTTTGTTTTTTTTTTGAGACAGAGTCTCACTTTGTTGCCCGGGCTAGAGTGCCGTGGCGTTAGCCTAGCTCACAGCAACCTCAAACTCTTGGGCTCAAGTGATCCTTCTGCCTCAGCCTCCCAAGTAGCTGGGACTACAGGCATGCGCCACCATGCCCGGCTAATTTTTTCTATATATATTTGGTTGGCCAATTAATTTCTTTCTATTATTAATAGAGACGGGGTCTCGCTCTTGCTCAGGCTGGTTTCGAACTCCTGACCTTGAGCAATCCACCCGCCTCGGCCTCCCAGAGTGCTAGGATTACAGGCGTGAGCCACCGCGCCTGGCTATAGCTTGACTTTTGATAAAACAGTTTTAGTTAGAAAATGTGATGGTGCTGATTGATATAGCCATGAGGAGGCAGTTGTGGCATGATCAGACCAAGTAAAATCTAGGTCAAACTCTAGGTTTAGATTTGTGGAATCCTGATGTGGGTAGACAGTGAAAGTTGTTGGGGAGGTGCCAGGGTGGGGTTGTGAATTTGAGGTGAGCCATCAGGGTGGCTGTCCTGTCCTTCCCAAGTCTAACCTAAGGATGTGGACAGCACTGTTCTGGGAAGAAGTATTCTAGAATCTAGGCCACTGGTATGTGGGGAAGGGGCTGGGACAGTTGTTGAAAATCAGTCTACAGGGGCCTGTGCAGGTTGGGTCCTCCCCGCTGTAGGCTGAGGCATCTTGCCCACGCCTCCAGCAATGCACAGCTGTTTCTTGGGTTTACTTATCTTTCCTGGCCATTTTTTCAACTCACTATTTTCAATAATTTAAAACCTGTGTAAAAGTTGTAAGAATAGGACAGTGAATATAACCCTTACTTGGATTCACCAGTGTTTAACATTTTACCGTATTTGCTTTTTCTTTCTCTGTAAATGTACATATTATTTTCTGTTTTTTTACTTTTGCCAAATCATTCGATAGCAAGTGGCAGATATTACACCCTTTGACTCCTCCTAATAGAAATTGTTTTCCCATCTAGTGTCCAACACAGCACCACCTTGTACTCAGTTGACTTGTCTCTTCAGTCTCCTGTAATCTGTAACATTTCCTCAGCCTTTCTTGCGTTTCATGACATTGGCATGTTTAAACACCAGTTATTTTGTGAAATGGCCTTTAATTTGGGTATGTCTGGCTGTTTACTCATGATTAAGTTCTGCTTATGCATTTTTTGGGCAGGATTACCGTGGCAGTGATGTTGATCCTTCTCAGAGCATTACATCCTGTCACTTTATCCCAGTGTCAGTCTATGCCAGACATGCTCCACTGTAAGGAGGCTTCTTTTCCTTTGTAATTAACCCATAACCTGTGGGAAGATGTTTGAAGGCTGGGCCCTCACAGATTTCCCTGGTGGTTCCAGCAGTCATTGATGATTCTTGCTGGATCAGTTATCTCTATGGTGGATGTCAAATGGTGATTTTCTGTATTTTCAAGTTGGCATCATACTGTAAAGAAAAACTTTCCTTTATCCCCTCTTATATTACAACAGTTTGTATCAGTATAGAGGCATTGCTTTTTTTATTCAAGTGTTACTCCATTTTTAAAAAAATTTTTTTGGTGTGGGAAGGTCAGGTTTCTTTCCTTTTTTTTTTTTTAAACAGGGTCTTGCTCTGCTCCCTGGCTAGAATGCAGTGCATCATCACAACTCACTGCAACCTCTAACTTCTGGGCTAAAGTAATTTTCCTGCCTCAGCCTCCTGACTAGCTGGAACTACGCCACCACGCCTGGCTAATTTTTCTATTTTTTGTAGAGGCGGGGGTCTCACTGTGTTCCTCAGGCTGGTTTTGAACTCCTGGCTTCAAGTGATCCTCCTGTGTTGGCCTCCCAAAGTGCTAGGATTACAGGCGTGAGCCACTGTGCCTGGCCCTCGCTGTTTTCTTGAGGTATAATTTACATACAATAAGACTCACCCTGTGTAAGTATACAGTAAAATGTGTTTTGATAAATTATGTAGTCGTGTAACCATCTCTGCAGTTGAAGATATGAAACATCTTTAATTTGGGTACCTCATAAAGTTCCTCCTATGTCCCTTTGCAATCAGTCTCTTCCCTCCACCCTCAGCCTCTGGCAGCCACTGATATGATTTCTGTCCCTGTTGCTTTGCAAGAATATTACATAAATGGAATCATGGAGAATATTGCCTTTTGTCTGGTAACTTAGCATAACACAAACTTGGAGTCATCCACGTTGTTGTGTGTATCAGTAGTTTGTTCCTTTTTATTGCTGAGTAGTACTCCATCATACGGACATGTTACCACTTACTGACTTACCAGTTGAAGATCATTTGTATTATTTCTAGTTTTTAGTGATTATGAATAAAGCTACTATAAACATTTACATCTGTAGTGGCATGTTTTTGTTTCTCTTGGGTAAATACTTGAGTGGATGTGCTGAGTTACATGATAAATAAATATCTTTTTTTTTCTTTTTGAGACAGAGTATCACTCTGTTGCTTGGGCTAGAGTGCCGTGGCGTCAGCCTAGCTCACAGCAACCTCAAACTCCTGGGCTCAAATGATCCTCCTGCCTCAGCCTCCCGAGTAGCTGGGACTACAGGCATGCGCCACCATGCCTGGCTAATTTTTTCTATATATTTTTAGGTGGCCAATTAATTTCATCCTATTTTTAGTAAAGATGGGGTCTCACTCTTGCTCAGGCTGGTTTCGAACTCTAGACCTTGAGTGATCCTCCCGCCTCGGCCTCCCAGAGTGCTAGGATTACAGGCATGAGCCACCGTGCCTGGCCCATGATAAATAAATATCTTAAGAAGCTGCCAAACTGTTTTCCAAACTGAATGTATCATCGTGCCTTCCACCTGTGATGTTTAAGAGAGTTTTAGTTGCCTTTACATTCTTGCCAAAACTTGGTACCATTAATTTTCTAAATTTTAGTCATTCTATTATAGTAGGTGTGTAGTATTAGTAGTATCTTGCTGTGGTTTTAGTTTGTATCTCCGTGAAGACTAGTGTTAATGAGCATCTTTTTGTGTGCTTTTTTACTATCTGTGTATCTTCTTCGGTGAAGTGTCCATTCATATCTTTTGTCAGATTTTTTGAATGTCTTTTTATTATTGAGGTTTGAAGGTTCCTTATATATTCTGAATAGAAGTCCTTTATCAGATACGTATTTTGCAGATATTTTCTTCAAGTCTGTGCTTGTCTTTTTTATTATTTTCACAGTATCTTTCAAAGAACAGAGAATTTAATTTTGGTGATGTCTAGTTTGTCAAGTTTTTCTTTTATAGTTCATGATTGTTGTGTCTTATCTAAGGTCCCTTCACCTACCTTAAGGTCATTGTCCTTTGAACTAACACATGTCCTATTCTCCACCTAACCTATGGCTCTTGTAGCAGTTGTAAAGGGTCTCAGGCCTGGCACGGAGCATGTTAGTCCTGTCCCTTTTCACCCTGGGGACAGCAACCAGCGTTCTTTCCCATCTAGTGTCCAACACAGGACCACTTTACATTTAGTTGACCTGTCTCTTTGATCTCCTTTAATTTGTAACATTTCCTCAGCCTTTCTTGCATTTCATGACATTGGCATGTTCAAAGACCAGTTATTTTGTGAAATGGCCTTTAATTTGGGTACATCTGTTTGTTTACTCATGATTAGGCTCTGGTTACGCATTTTTTGGGCAGGATCACCATGATGTTGATCTTTCTCTTAATGACAGGGATACATTCTGAAAAATTTGTCATTAGGTGATTTTGCTCTTGTGGAAAACATCAGAGTGTCCTTACAGAAACATAAGTGGCATACCCTACTACATGCCTAGGTTATATAGTATAACTTACTGCTGCTGGGCCAGAAACGTGTACAGCGTGTTGCTGTACTGAATACTCTAGGCAGTTGTAATAATGGTAAGTATTTGTGTATCTGAACATACCTAAACATAGAAAAGGTACAGTAAAAATACAGTATAAAAGATAAAAAATGGCACACCTGTTTAGGGCACTTACCATGAATGGAGCTTGCAGGACTAGAAGTTGCTTTGGGTGAGTCAGTGAGTGAGTAGTGAGTGAATGTCAAGGCCGGGGACATTACTGTACTAAAAGTTAGGGTCAGCTTACTGTAGTTTTTCTACTTTATAAACTTTTAAATATTTTTAAACTTTTTGACTCTTTTGTAATAACACTTAGCTTAAAATACATTGTACAGCTGTACAAAATGTTTTCTTCATAGCCTTATTCTATAAGTTTTTTTCTATTTTTAAAATATTTATTTTTTTACTTTTTAAGCTTTTTTTTTTGTTGTTAAAAACTGAAACAGCCAGGCGTGGTGGCTCACGCCTGTAATCCTAGCACTCTGGGAGGCTGAGGTTGGCGGATTGCTCAAGGTCAGGAGTTCGAAACCAGCCTGAGCAAGAGTGAGACCTTGTCTCTACTATAAATAGAAAGAAATTAATTGGCCAACTAAAAATATATAGAAAAAATTAGCCGGGCATGGTGGCGCATGCCTGTAGTCCCAGCTACTCGAGAGGCTGAGGCAGAAGGATCACTTGAGCCCAGGAGTTTGAGGTTGCTGTGAGCTAGGCTGATGCCACGGCACTCACTCTAGCCCGGGCAACAGAGTGAGACTCTCAAAAAGAAAAAAAACTGAAACACAAACACCCACATTAGTCTGGGCCTACACAGAGTCGAGATCATCAAGGTGTTACTAGGTGATAGGAATTTTTCAGTTCCATGATAATCTTATGGGACCACTGCTGTATGCTGAGTGCATCATTGACCAGAACTTCTTTATGCAGTGCCTGACTGTACTCGTTCAAATATTTGCACGTTTAAAAAACCGAATAGTTTGTCTTTTTATTACTGACCTGTAATGAGCTCTTTAAATATTCTGGATGTAAATTCTTTGTCAGATACATATATTGCAAAGATTCTCTCCCACTCAATAGGTTGCCTTTTTTACTTTCTAAAAGTTGTCTTTTGGTGAGCAGTTTTTAATTTTGAGGAATTCCAGTTCTTTTTTTCTTTATGTTTGATGTCTTTTGTGTGCGACGCTTTTTCCTGTCTTCTTCTAAAACTTCTTTAGTTTTAGCTTTCACATTTAGCCTGTGATCTAGCTCTAATTTTTATTTGTGGTGTGAATTAGGAAGCATATTTGATTTCTCACCCCCCACCTGCCGTGTGGCTATCTAGTTGCTCTAGTACTCCCCTTCCCACACCTTTTTTTTCTTGGAGAGATGGGGCCTTACTGTGTTGCCCAGGCTGGTCTTCGAATTCCTGTGTTCAAGAGCTCCTCCTGCCTCAGCCTATCAAGGGCTGGGATTACAGGTGTGAGTCACCATGTCCAGCCTCGCATACCGTTTTTAAAAATGACTTGATTTCCTTTGATGTGGAGGTGACTGTACAGGTGCAAGTCTATTTCTGCATTCTGTTCTATTGATCTATTTGTTTATCCTTACACAAAACCATAATGTCGTAGCTGGTGTAACTTTATAGGAAATCTTGAAATCTGGTAAGTATTCTCATTTTGTTCTTTGTAAGAGTGTCTTGGGTAATGCAGGTTGGATTCAATTTTTATTTTCTATCCATGTTATTGTAATTACTTGACTACATGGTTAGGTTTCTGTTCGTATTCATTTCAGGTTTCTTCCCTTTGTTTACTTAGTTTATTTTTTTGATATGTAAAACATTAAATGCTTCCAGAAGTCAAAACTATAGGAAAAGATACATTCACACCTCATCTGCTATCCCTCTACCCCAGTCCCTTTCACCTGCTGTAGGTAACTAATTTCATTAGTTTCTGCTTTATCCTGTGTTTTATTTTGCAAAAATAAGCAAATAAACGTGTCTGTTTATATATACATGTGTGTATGTATAGACATCTGTATAAACCCTTTTTTCCTACACTAAAGTTACCATACCATATATATAAACTCTTTTTTGATTTTTTTTCCATCCAATATATGCTAGAAATCACTCTTTATCAGTGCATAAAAATGTTTCTCATATTTTTTATAGCTGCTTAGCAGCCAGTATTTAGTAAGCTTAGTCTTGGCTGGAGTCTCAGAGCAAATTTTAAACTTGAACTCTTTGTGCTGCACTGATTTCTGGGCTTTTCTGGGCCAGCTTCCTTTCTGCCAGTTGCAAGTGGATCACACTAAACTCAGGACAGCCTGGGAATTGGGGGGATGTGAGCCATTCTGAAGGGGGGTGGGAGGGTAGTAGATGTCTCCTCATTCCATGCCTGGCTGTTTTGCACTCATCAGACTCAAGAAAATAAACCAGCTTGAAACTTAAGAAGAAATGGGATAAAGAGCATTCAGGATTATCATCGCTTCCTTTCGTTGATGTTCCCGCTCCCTTCATTTAGGAGCCTTGTCCTTGATTTCCCTCTGCCCATGTCTCGTGTGATGTGTGCCAGCCACTGTGCCCCACAGCTCTTACTAAGTGTCTGTCCGCTTTCACTCAGTCTTTCCCTCTGACACAGGTGGCCCGGGAGAGTGGCCCACCCCACATGAAGAACTTTGTGACCAAGGTTTCAGTTGGGGAGTTCGTGGGGGAAGGTGAAGGGAAGAGCAAGAAGATTTCAAAGAAAAATGCGGCGATAGCTGTTCTTGAGGAGCTGAAGAAGTTGCCACCCCTGCCCTCAGTTGAGCGAGTGAAACCCAGAATCAAAAAGAAAACAAAACCCATAGCCAAGGTAGGATCTGTTGTGAACAAAGAGAGGGTGTCCTAATTGCCCATGGATGGTTGAGGGGTTTAGATCGTTGGCTGCTATCCCAGGGTGAAAGGGGATGGAACTAACACGCTATGTGCCAGGCCTCGCAGACCCTTTACAGTTGCTACGAGAGCCACAGGTTAGGTGCGGATAAGGACACACGTCAGTTCAGCAGAAGTGCCTGCAGACGCATGCTCCTCTGTGTGTGGGGTGCTCATCGAAGCCCCATCATTGCAGTGAGGAGTAGGGTGAGACTGAGAGGCCCATCTTTAGGGCACGTGAGTTTATCACGGTGCTGCCATCTCCGTGGCTGCCATGCTGTCCTGAAGGTGGAAGAGACCTGTGCCCCGGCCGGAGGCTCCTGGGTGCAGGTGGGAGTGAGATGTTTTATCTGTGCCTTCTTTGGATTTTTGAGCTGCACTAATGGACCTATCAAAACATTGTATCAACCCCTTCCTCATCCCCAGAAGGGGGACAGGATTCCATTTGGGGACATTTATGAATTTGAGGATTTTTCTGTTTTGATTTTCAGTATACATAGTTTCAGGGTATGTCAAGATCCAAATTTTTCTTACATAAAAGTGAGCATACTATATGTACTCTTTTGTAGTTTCCTTTTTTCACTTAATGTATCCTGGAAATCATTCCAGATCAGTGGACTGGGTGAGGATTTCTTGGCACAGAAGGTGGCCACCAGGAAGTAACCATGGGATTCTTAGCTTTTTCCATGTGGTGTCACCTTGAGCTTTTTTTTTAAAATGGCTTCTTGATTTTGAGTCATTGTTAAGAAAGTTGGGAAGCCATCATAAAACAGACTGTTGGAGAATTTTATATTTTTTCTGCCTATTTACTGTCCTTTGTTAAAATTTGTAAAAAGCAGGTGTTGCAGTGATGCTTGCCTAGTCATAATGAAATATTGATGGCTTGCTAAAACCTTAAAATCACCTCAGAACAATCATAGAAAATCATAAAGTATATTTTAATTTTAAAAGGTTAAGTTAAAAAAAAGGTCTGATTAATTCTGAGCCACTAGATGAACATAAAATCTCTCATCTCCTGTCATATTCTGACCTCTGCATTGGTCAAGTCCTTTCTGTGAATAACGTGGCACACAGTTTCTGCATTCTTTGTTCTTCAGCCGCAGACAAACCCAGAATGTGGCCAAGGGATAAATCCGATTAGCAAACTGGCGCAGATCCAGCAGGCAAAAAAGGAGAAGGAGCCAGAGTACATGCTCCTCACAGAGCGAGGCCTCCCGCGCCGCAGGGAGTTTGTGATGCAGGTGGGTTTGCTCAGGGTGTGGGTGGCCCTTCCTCTGACCACATCTGGTCTTGGGAGCTGATCGTGGTCTGAGGGCTTGGATGCCTTGTCATCAAACATTATCATTATTAGGACCAGGTTGCTTGCACTAATCTGACAACTTAAAAACATGCACTTGTCAGCATACCACAGGGACTGATGTGTGCCCAGGTGGGAATGTGGATATGTGGCAACAGAATTTTCAAGAGTGTTGGGATTATGGGTGAATTTTTTCTTCATTATATCTTGGAGGTTTATAATAATGTTATTTTCAAAAGATAAATTTTGGCTGGGTACAGTGGCTCACACCTGTAATCCTAGCACTCTGGGAGGTGAAGGCAGGAGTATTGCTTGAGCTCAGGAGTTTGAGACCAGCCTCAGCAAGAGTGAGTCCCTATCTCTACAAAAAAAAAAAAAAAAAAAAATAGAAAAATTAGCTAAGCATGGCTCCTGTAGTCCCAGCTACTTGAGAGACTGAGGCAGGAAGATCACTCGAGCCCAGGAGTTTGAGGTTGCAGTGAGCTACAATGATGCCATTACACTCTAGCTGGGGTGACAGAGCAAGACTGTGTCTCAAAAAAGAAAAAAAAAACAAAACCATTAAAATTCGCAAGTAGTATCAAAGGATCTATTCTCGCTTCTCCTAACACTTTTGTAGCATCTGGAATCAAGGATTGGCTTTTCCTTAGATTGTGGTGACACTTCAGATTAGTATGGAGTGTTTCTCCTTGTACTTAGCTTATTAAATGAGCATTTCACATGGGCAGCTTAATTTGTGATTTGAATTTTATAGTGTTTTCTGATGAAAAACAGAATATTAAACACTGTGTAGCAGTTTATAACATATAAAGAATTGTCATTTAACCTGGTGTGTTTCAACTACCCAGTCAGAAGGTAGGAAAAGTAATGATCCTTTCTACAAGAGGAAATTTCAATTTGCCCAAGATGAAATGCCTGGTAGGTGGCCAGGTTTGAATTCAGTCCCAAGCCACTGTTGCAGGCCAGGGAAGGGTTTTCTTGACTCTCTCCAGTCTTGTGACATGGGGCTTTTGGTTTTAGCAGCTTAGGTACCTGTGATCAAACCTGCTTAGGGGTTGGAAGCAGTGGTGTGCTGAAATGTTTAACCGTCAACTCTCGGTTGGAGGGTGGTGTGGTAGGAGGATGTGCATGTGTGTAGACCTAGATACATACACACGTCCACACGTATATATGTGTATGTCATTTTGCTAGAAATGATGTGAAGCACAATGTACAAATACATGGTACTTTTTATTATAAATTTAATATATCAGTGTGACAGTCACCAGATGTTACAAAGAGAAACACATAATGCTTTATTACTATCTAGTTCAGCAAAGATACTGCTAATGTCATTGTCAGATGCATAGTTTAGATTTGGGATTTAGTTCTAGTTTGAATGTTAGTCGATAATTTTGTTTATATTAACAAATAAGATGAAAGTAGAACAATGAAGACATAAGTAACTTCATTTGTAAATGATGAGAGTGGCTACTCTGCTGAATTGGGTAATAATTTTCAAAGACTGGAAGAATGTTTCAGTGCTTTGTACTAGTTATTATAATATGTAATGGCTGTAGACTTCACATACTTTTAAGCTTAATCTGTGTTATTAACCTTTTGTCCATCATTGTAACGGATTTAGAGTTAGAAACTGATAAATAATTTAATCTTTGATATGCAGCATTTACAGACTTGCGTGGTGTAAGTACTCCAACCATGGCTGGCTTCAGTCAGAGCAGCAGTCTGCACACAGGGTGGGAAGGAAGAGACGCGCGGTCGCACACCATCACATCGTCCAGCAGAAATACAGCAGACGCACAGAACCTCCAGACCATAGATTACAAAATAGTCAAACCATTTATCTCTCTTTGTTAAAATAAGTTAATTACAATTAAGATTATATAATTTAATGTTCAATAGTGGCTATGTTTAACAGTCAGCTCTCCAAAGTCTTTAATATTTAATAATCAGCTCTTGCAGACTGGGGTGGGCCAACTCTTGGGCACCACGGTAAGGCCATATAGCTTCTGACCATTGCTAAAATCTGTTGTTGACACAATTCCTCCTTGGCCTTTACTCAGACGGTTTAAACAGTGGTCTGTGTGTTGACTTCTTTATGCAGGTGAAGGTTGGGAACCATACTGCAGAAGGCGCGGGCACCAATAAGAAGGTGGCCAAACGCAATGCAGCCGAGAACATGCTGGAGATCCTTGGTTTCAAAGTCCCACAGGCGCAGCCCACCAAACCAGCACTGAAGTCAGAGGAGAAGGTGACTGCTTGGGGCTCTCATTGCAAGATGGTCTTCTTGCTTCACCCTAGGGAGCTTTGGCACCTCCAGGGGCAAGCTTCAGGGCACAGCTTCATCTTCCTGGCAGTAAAGCAGCCCTGCCAAGTAGCGTCTTACTCATTTGGACCATTATAGTGTGCTCAGAGGGGACTTGCATGTCCAGTGGCTCCAGGCATGGCTCTGGGTTGAGTCATTATTGTTTTAGTATATTTGTGGTCTGGGGATGTTTCGTAGCGGGTGGCTTGCTCCTCTCCATTTGTAGGATGATGGATAATTGGGTTTGAAATTAATGAGTGTGTTTCTGTCATTTGTGCTCTTGAAATGACACCTGCAGGAAAAATTCACAAGCCTTAGGCTTTATTAATTGTGGAGCAGGCTTTGGTTTTTCTGGGAGAATGCGATAGTGTGATAGTAGAGTCGGGTCAAACCCCATAGTTTAGGTTTGGGATTTTCTTTATGACATGAACACCAGATGAAAACAGTCCCGTTGAAAAATTCACTTGCGCCACGAGTGATAAATAGGACTTCAGCAAAGGCTGTGGATGACTTTGTTTCCTGTCACTGAGTGGTCCTGTTGGGATAGACTTGAAATTGAGACTGATTCATTCTTGTCTGCCAGTTGTGCTGACAGTGAGAAACGATACCAGCTGTGGCCACGGTTAGTAACTCGGACCCCAAACACTCACCATCAGCATAGATCCTGGACTTGGGTTTGGGTTTTTCATTCCACAATCTTGTAGAGCATTCATAAGCAGCATTACCTTGTTACTTCTCAGAAAGGAGACCTTGTGCTTGACAAAATTCTTATCTGGTAATATTTTCCCTCTGTTACTTTGGAAATAATTGCTTTATTTTTTTAATTGGATATTAGTTCTAGGAAATATTCTTGATTTATATGTTTAGCTTCAGTCTAAAGGCTTCTTCCCCATGTTGGTGGCTCAACGAATCTCACATGTCTGTTCCTTCTGGTTAAGTGTTTCCCTGTCTCCCCGAGTGCAGACTCATCATGCACAGGCTAACGCACCCTGTCAGATGCGTTTCATGGACAGGCTGGTGTGGGCGAGAGGGCACGTTGGGAGAAAGAGGCAGGCTGTGCCAGGATGGTGCACGCACACCTGTGGTCAAGTTTGGGTCGAGTTTTCTGCTGATTGCCTCAATTGATGCTGGTTGGAGTTTATGTAGTTAATAGGAACTAATTTTTCAATGATTTGATTTTTGCTCATGGGTTTTTTTTGGTTTTTTTTTTTTTTTTAAGACACCAGTAAAGAAACCAGGGGATGGAAGAAAAGTAACCTTTTTTGAACCTGGCTCTGGGGATGAAAATGGAACTAGTAAGTGTGATCTTAACATTTTCTTAATCTGCATATGACTCTGGGATTTGCGTGGTTCCTGATAACAGTAGGACCCAGTCAGTGAATCCCAACATGCAGAGTGCCTGCATTTGCGCCACTGTCTGTGTTGCTGCTGCCGCGCATGCCCAAAAGAGGGCCAGTGGGTGGTTGGTACAGTTATGTCTTTCCAGGCAGGGGACGTGGCTTCATGTTTATCTGCATGTGTGCCCCTCCCCAGGTAATAAAGAGGATGAGTTCAGGATGCCTTATCTCAGCCATCAGCAGTTGCCTGCTGGAATTCTTCCCATGGTGCCTGAGGTCGCCCAGGCTGTAGGAGTCAGTCAAGGACATCACACCAAAGATTTTGCCAGGGTAGCGCCAAATCCTGCCAAGGCCACGGTAACTGCCATGATAGCCCGAGAATTGTTGTACGGGGGCACCTCGCCCACGGCTGAGACCATTTTAAAGAATAACATCTCTTCAGGCCACGTACCCCATGGACCTCTCACAAGACCCTCTGAGCAACTGGACTACCTTTCCAGAGTCCAGGGATTCCAGGTAACTGTTAGGCCTGAGCTGGGAGGGCTGTATGTACATCAGTATAGCTGTGGTCTGGGCTCCTCTCAGAATGAGCTTTGTACCTTGTTTTTCAAGTTCTTTGTCTAGGGAGATGGGAGGGGGAGTAATGGTGGAAGGGTAGCCTTGGTGAGAAGAGGGAAGCATAAAAAGTATCACAAGCATATATAGTAAGAGAAAATCCTTGTCCTTTGGTAATGACATTTTAAAATCCAACTCCAAAAATCAAAGCCTCTAACCACTAGTAATGGTTGTAAATTTAGATTTCAAAGAGAATAGATGCCGACACTTTCTGCCTAGTAGAAGGACATGGCCGCTTCCAGCCCAGGGGTTTTGAATAGACAGACATCTAGGTTCCTGGAAGATTCTGGGCTGGGGTGCCTCAGCAGCAGTCCCCTCTCCTCTGGCAGGGCAGGCTTAGTGTGGTCACAGTCAGACTGGGCCCAGCGCGTTCACCTTGCTTTCCTGGCCTGGAGGCGCAGCCCTCCACCCTCCAGCCTGCTCATGGTCAGGTGCCCCTGCCCTGGCCTCAGTTCTCTTTTCCTCCTTAGGTTGAATACAAAGACTTCCCCAAAAACAACAAGAACGAATTTGTATCTCTTATCAATTGCTCCTCTCAGCCGCCTCTGATCAGCCACGGTATTGGCAAGGATGTGGAGTCCTGCCACGATATGGTACGTACACCTTCAGGCTGAGGGGTCAGTGAGTTGAATTTGTGTGGTTATGTGGACTCTTCCTTTGCTCCGCCTGTTACTGGCCTTAGGAAGGTAGGAGGATTCTCCCATAGACCTAGAGAACCGTTGATTGATAGTCTGTATTTCTGAAGACTTTTTGTCTTAGTTGATTGGATCAATCTCTCACTCTGTTGATAGGAACTCATCAGCCTTAGTCTGCCTTGCCTGTCCCTTTCCCATGCTGGCCTGAGGGGCGACTGGGATCCTGGGACTCACCCAGAGACTATATTCACTTCATTTCCTACCAGAACAAGGAGTTGCAGGTCCACATTCTGGCAGCTGTAGAAAAGGCCCTTTCTTTGGTATTCTGTCCAGGATGAAATTATTATTGTAAGAAAACTGAGAAAAGGAATTGATAAAATAAATCTAAGTGATCTGTGATACATTCACTTGATGGAATATAATGTACCCATCAAATTAATGTCTCGCATATAATATAATAAGGAAAATATATGACAGGTTTTTGTTTGAAAGTGAGATATAAAATTTGTATAGTCTGGTTACCACAAGGTTAAAAATACTAGAAGGAAATATAAATGATTCAGTGGATAAGTTATTTTTTTAAATTTGTATTTTAAATTAAAAATTTAACCATTTTATTAAGTGGGATTATCAACTGTTTATTGGGCAACAGGAACTCTTCCCTGCCTGTCCAGTATATCATGCTGTGGTCCAAGCAGTGCCTGTCATTTGACTTTTCTTTCCTTCCCCACTAGGCTGCTCTGAACATTTTAAAGTTGCTGTCTGACTTGGACCAAGGACATGCAGAGATGCCAAGAACAGGGAACGGACCAGTGTCTGTGTGAGTGTGCTGCTGTCCTCCGCGTTCGGCTCAAACTGTCTGCCGACTCTGTGGGGCAGCGATTGCCCGAGTCACTTTCTGGCCCTTTCCCCTGAAAAGTTTCCACGTTCTCTAGGCAGAGAGCTCCACTTTTTTTTTTTAAATTTAATTTTGAATAGGTCATACATTCACATGGTTCAAAACTCTGAATTATTTTACAAGGTGCACAGTGACAAATCTTAACCTCTCACTAGTCCCCAGCCGGGCCCTCCCATTTTTATTGGTTTCTTGTATATCTTTCCTGTATATTTTTTTAGTGCAAATACAGACATATATTTCTTTCCTTCTTTTCTTCCTCCCTGCCCCCCGAGGTAACATAAATGATCTTTCTTGCTTTTTTCACTTAATGGTGTATTCTGGGCAAATCTTACTTTAATCCAGTTATCATAAACTAGAGCCTATACTGCTGGACTTGCTGATGTTTGCTAATTTCATTGCATTTATAACATGAGCTTAATTCTCTCACATTTCAAAACTGTTGTCATTTTCATTTTTCTTCCCTAAAGGTGTGGGAGGTGCTGAACCTTTTCTGGCCAGGAACCATTATAAAATCCCAACATATATACTGAAAATACTGAAACTGCTTTGAAAATTTGGAATTTCTGATACCTCCAGTGGGCCGAGAGACACAGTGGGTAAAGAACGTGGGCAGCAGTGGTGAAGATGGACACACGAGGAGGCAGCCATGGCTGGGCTGGACCGTGCTGGGGTTTATTGTGACGGCCACGGCCGCTAGGTGAGTAAGCGGTTCCACACAGGAGCAGCGGCCTGTAGGGAAGGAAGGGCCTGCCTAGCAGGCTGCTCTGCCAGGAAACAAGCACATCCATGCCCTGGGCACCCCAGTGCTTGGTCTTATTTTGCTGTGTGAAAGAAGCAACAGAAAACAGAAAGCATGACCCCTTCTCAAACTGGCTCACCACACACTTTGGGACAAACCCTGGACAGCCACACCGGAGACGAGACGGGCCTTAGATTGGCCTGAGCTGAAAGCACCAGAGAAAATCAAACGCTTCTTACTCAGTGTAACCTAACTTTTCTAGCGTGCTATGGCCCCCCCACCTCCTGTAGTACCCACATAACCACTGCTTTCTCTTCCAACAGTGATATGTATTCTTGGTTTCATTATTTTCTTTTGATTGATATGACACTATATAAAATTTTTCATTTGAGAGTTTCTCAATTGTATCTAGTTATATAGCACAGTTTGGAAACTTGTCTGAGACTGACTTTATCAGTAATCTAACCGGCAAAGATCATATCCATGTGTATGTATACATTTTTATTTTATTGGACTAACCCAGGACCATTTCAGTGATGCAAATTGTGTGCCCTCTGGTTTAGCTGAAACAGTCCTGGACTTCTCAGAACCTTGATGAAGTCTCCCACAGTTGTATAAATCGGACAATTTAGGAATTTTAAACTTCAGGTGATCATTTGATTCCTTTTCTATTTTATTTTTATTTTTGTTAATACAACAGGACTTAAATCAACTTTGATCTTTATTTTAAAGATTATGAAAATTGTGTCTATACATATGGCTCTTGAGGACATGACATAGCTTTCACTACACTACAGGATATGATCTCCGTGTAGTCCATATACACCTGCAGATTGATTTTCCTTGAGTGCTTGATACTGTTAATTACATCTCCATGTAGGGCTAAAAAGAACGACTTATGTTTCTATACAGCTGTGTTGCTTTGATGTTGTGTTACTGTACACAGAAATGTGTGCACTGAGGTTCTGCATATGGTCCAGATGAAAAAGCCTGGTAGCCTTGCGAGTTAAATACGCTTCCATTCATTGTTTACGCTGGAATTTTGCTCCCCATGGAATGTAAGTAAAACTTAGTGTTTGTCACCAATAAATGATAATACTAAATTTTTTTGTTAATTTATTCTCACTCAAATGCCACTACTGCTACACTGGTCTCCTCCCAACTTGGCCCCTACCCTTTTTTAAGAAAATTTGTAATGCTTGTGAGTCTGTCTGGGCAAAAGTCTAAAGATCTGAAATAACTTTATATCAAACTATTGATCAATAAACAACTACTAATGAAGTATTTGGTTCTGTTGAGCAGTAACTGAAAAAATAAGGGAAGCTTGGCAAGCAACAGGGAGCATCGCTGCCTGTGAGGGGAGTGTGGGCACCCGAACCTGACATTGCTACCCAAAGAAGTGACCGCGAAGAGCTGAGAAACTGCCTAATACTTCCCTAGGGGGCACTAATGTCTTACGGAAACTGAGGAGGCTGTGTCTAGTCTGCTGGAAGGGCAGGCTGGTTGGTTTTTTGTTTTTTTCTAATTTTAGAATTGGAAGATTATGAATGTGGTTTTTTCACTATAAACCTAGTCTATGGGTTGGACTACCTAAATGACCAGAAGTAATCAGAAGGTTATGGAAAATGCTAAAGGTGAAAGGGAATTCAACATTTTGAGGATGAAAGCAGGAAAAAAAGATCTTGTGTCTTAAGTAAATAAAAAGGGCTGGGCATGGTGGCTCATGCCTATAATCCCAGCAGTTCGAGACGAGCCTGAGCAACGTAGCGAGACTGTCTCTACAGAAATTAGAAACATTAGTTGGGAGTGGTGGTGCAAGCCTGTACTTCAGAGGCTGAGGCAGCAGAACTGTTTGAGCCCAGAAGTTTGACGTTGCAGTGAGCTACAATGACACCACTGCACTCTAGCCTCGGCAACAGAGTGAAACCTGGTCTCAAAAATAAAGGGGAATCACAGATAACAACTGAAAACAACTGGTAATTCGTGGAATAAAATGCCATCTACTTGGAGAATGTGAAAGTGAAGACAGAACAGGGAACCAACAATTTAGAGAGGTGGAAGGTAGGGAGAGACCTTCACCCTCAACACTGTGGGTTCTAGAGACAGTGACCATGATAATGAGGTAAGAGTTAAGATTACCTAAAGATAAAAGGAAATATAAAATGCTGTTACAGATGCTCCTCAGCTTACAATGGGGTTATATCCTGATTAACCTATAAGCTGAAAATATTTTAAGTCAAAAATGCATTTAATACACCTAATCTACTAAACATCATTGCTTAGCCTGGCCTATCTTAACTGTGCCCAGAATGCTTACATTAATTTGCAGTTGGGCCAAATCATGCAACACAAAGCCAATTTTATAATACAGTGTTTAATATCTCATTATAATTGAATAAGTATATAATTATATTATTAGGGTTAGGGTTTATAATTGTATAATTGAATACTAAAAGTGAAAAATGGAATGGTTGTACGGGACTTGAAGTGTGGTTTTTACTGCATGCGTATCATTTTCACATCTTTGTAAAGTCAAGTAATTGTAAACCAAACCATTTTAAGCCTGGCAACCATACTTACTTAACAGGGAACAAGTCATAGTGTAAGCTAAATCCTCATTTTTTTGTAGCAGGGAGTTAACAGATGTCTTGAGGGTAATTAAGACACCTGTTACCAGGAAAATGAATTTAATGGTGAAGAATTTAAGGGAACCCCCTAGAACAAGTCCCCAACCTTTTTGGCACCAGTGGCCAGTTTCATGGAAGATGATTTTTCCATGAACTCAGGGCATGGAACTCAAAATAGTGACGTGCAGCCCATTTCGTAAGAGGCCAAGGACTGGTACTGGGCCGTGGCTGCCCTAGAAGAACTAAAGGTAGCACTAGTTGAAAGTGGTGCCCTCAACAGCGGAAGTTGGGGTAGGGCAGACAGTTGTTGCTCAGTTATAAACCCAATTTACTATAAAAATTTCACCACATGCATGTAATGGTTTGATTAAATGTCAAACTGATTATGTTTCACAAGTAAAGACATGAAATACCATTTTCTTGCTGAGCACAGTGGCTCAAGCCTGTAATCCTAGCACTCTTGAGAGGCTGAGGCCAGAGAATTGCTTGAGGTCATGAGTTCCAGATTTGCCTGAGTGAGACCCCATATCTACTAAAAATAGAAAAATAAGCTGGGCGTGGTGGCATGCACCTGTAGTCCCAACTACCCGGGAGGCTCAACTAAGAGGAGCCCAGGAGTTTGAGGTTGTAGTGAGCTGATGCCACAACAGAGTGGACTCATTTTCACCCATAAAAATGGCAAGAAAAGATATAATGCCCACTATGGGTAGAGGAGTCCTATAGAAAGTGATACATCCTTTGCATAAGGTAACTGGCCCACTAATGCCTTCAGGAAATAGAGATACAAAGGTTGATGTATACAGATGTCATCTCTAGAATTCTCTACAAAATATGAAAACCTACAAGATGTCTGACAATGTTTATATTCTATATTATCCTTTGGATATATCATTACCAAATTATAAGTCATACACATCTGCTGATGTTTACCAAGTAAATGCTATCTTAAAAACACAAAAGTATATACACAGAATGATCTCAACTTTTGGGGAAAAAAAAAACTAACCAAAATATTTAAAGGTAAGAATATGAATGATTTGTAGTTTTTAAATATTTTTCTGTGTTTTCCAAGTTCCCCATAAAGAAAATACATTTGAAATAAAAAATAAATTACTTAAAAAGAAAGTATGTTAAAAGACATGATCAAATACCATGGAAAATCAGTGGACCCACTAAGCAGCTCTGCTGAGAAACTGCAGTGACATTTCCCTTGTATGTAAAAATGCTCTGGGGGTGGGGGATTTGCCTGGGCCACGACTGTGACAATCTGGGGCAGTGTTTGGCACTGCTCAGTAACAAATACTTTCTCTCAGCCAGGCTCCCTCCCCCGACTTAAAGAAATATACTTCCAGCAGCTTTTATTTATTTACTCTGTATGGGTTCTCTGCTTAAGTAATCGCATTATTCTTAAAACCACCCTAAAGATGAATATTATGATACTCAGTTTTCAGAAGAGGAAATAAAAACAGGTCAAGTCATTTGCAAACGGTCACAGTCAGTGGCAGAGCCCTAGCTGAAACCCAGCTCTTCATACTGGACAAAAAATGGACACTGAGCTACAGTCACTACCACTTGTCAAAAGAAAAAAATCATTTCAGCAACTTCAGTCTACCATGTTGTCTTAACAACATCATTAAAGGTCAGATATGAAAACTGTCTTGGATGATGGAATAAGAAGCTTTAATAGCATTTTTAAAAATTAACTGAGAATATTGATCAATGAATTGTGCCAGAGTAAAAGTGAAAAGCACAGGTCTTCCTGTACAGTAACTATTTTAAAAGGCACCCGTGCTTGGCATTTACAAAGACAAACAGTCTACTAAATCTTTGGAACTGAGGAAGGAAAACATTCAGAACTTGATTAGTCCTGATTGTGAGATGCTGAATCAAGCCCGTCCGGAACAGTATCTGCTGTGCATTACATTAAATGTTCACCACCAGCTTCGACAAGAGCAAAGTCAATACTTAAGCTTGTTTGAGCGCCATACAGAAACCATCAGCACTAATTCCCTGCTTTCCATTCCAGAATTTTCACCTACAAACTGTAGCTCTTAAAAAACAGGTTCCGAAAGTATCTCAATATCCTTCTGCCAATGACCACTTACACCAAAGTAATAATGTAAAATTTAACACTTCTATTACTGTGTCAAAACCAACGAAAACAAAACTTAAAGATGAGATGGTGAGTGCTTTAACGCTACAAAAACAAATGTAAGAAAAGGCATTTGAGGCGTATGCCTGAGATTTAAACAAAAAAGGACATGAATAACTTCTGTGAGAAATCACTTAACCTGGGCAGGAAGAGATTCTAGTTTACACGACACAACAAACAATTCCAGCTTAAGTAAACTGATTCTTCATTTCCTAAAAACGAATGCTACAGAACTCCATAGGCCAGGAGGGAGCCAATGCAGCCTTGCTCCCAGGCAGCGTTTGCTGGGATGCACCCATTGCTGTGGCTCCTCCTGGACCTCAAGGTTCTAAGGTGCCATGGTTGGGAAAGTTCCAAGTAACCTCTGACCTGCAGGGAAGACAGGCACTGTGAGAGGTGAAACTCCCACACTAGGCACAGTACTCTCAACAGGCCCGTGATGCCAGGCAGAGCATTTCTCCCACAGAGGGAACCACTTATCCAAAACTGCCACCTAGGAACTGCTACAGAATGTTCTAGTAGACGAGCCCCAAATCTGCATGCATGTCCCCCTTTTCCCTTGTAAAGAAAAAAAAAAGAAGAAGACAGACTAATCTGAGTTTAAATGATTTAGAAATTAGGATTTTATGGAGTCCAGGAGGGGACGAGGGAGAAATTTAAAGCAATTCTTATTTTTAATAATAGTATATCAGAAAGCACCGAAAACCTGTCCTTCGTATTTTCTTAGATACATATTTTAGGGTTTTTATTGCTGATTACAGATTTAAAACTATGAAATGTGCATTGCTTGGCAAATTACACAACTAATTTTTTACTTATTCACATTTCCAACAAAAGCTTAAAGAAACAGACAAAAAATACAAAGGACAAGAGAAGTATGAACGGCAACAGCTTTAAAACAGAAGGATTTAGTAACAGTAAGAAGTCTCCACAGCCACTGTCCATCAAAAATTTAAAATTATTCAAACCGTGCAAATGCTCGACTCAAATCAATGTCATACACTGAACTATTAATACTTGTCCCTTGAAGTTGCAAACTAGAGAAGTCACCCACTTATGTTTATGATCACACAAACCACCTAATTTGCTCAAGGTTCAGCTTAAAGCAACATTTAATATCCTTTACAAGATGGAATTTGTGAAAAGTTCAAAAGGAAAACTTGCTGTTTCAATGCAGCTGTGCTCAGAAGTCTACATGATTTCCTGGGAAACCATCTGGGCTTAGCCAATTAGAAAAATGCAGTTCAAAGCAGTGTCACACTGGCTGCCTGAAGGTACCCCTGGAGATACTGGAGCGCTTCTGCATTGAGGCTGGTGCTCACCATTGATGGAACCTACAAGAGAAGGGAAACACACCCGGCTGTTGGAGATCCTGATGCAACAACACAAACCCCATCTTCTATGGGGTTGCCACAGCTCTGGGAGAAGCAGCCAGTCATTCATTGCTGTCCAAGGGATTCCCAAGAAACTCAATTGCCTTTATTCCTTTTAAGATAGGTAGGTCTGGCTAGGCCCGGTGGCTCATGCCTGTAATCCTAACACTCTGGGAAGCCAAGGCGGGAGGATTACTTGAGGCCAGGAGAGTTAGAGACCAGCCTGGGCAAAAGTGAGACTCCATCTCTATAAAAAATAGAAAAACTAGGTGAGTACAGTAGCCCAAGTATGCCTGTGGTCCCAGCTACTAGGGAGGCTGTGGCAGGAAGATCACTTGGGCACAGGAGATTGAGGTTGCAGTGAACTTTGATGATGCCACTGTACTCTGTTGGGGGCAAAAAAGTTATACCCTGTCTCCAAAAAAAAAAAAAAAAAAAAAAAAATCTAAAAATGTAGATCCATAAGGAATTATTATTGTTAGTTATGACAGTGGTATTATGGTTAGGTTAAAAAAAAGTCCTTATTGTTTAGTGATGGACAATGAAGTACTTATAAGTGAAATGATATATCTAAGGGTTTGCTCAATACAAAGGAAAAAAGAGAAACATGAAACAAACTGGCAAAATACTGGTAATTATTGAAGCTGGGTACATGAGGGTTCATTATGCTGTTTCTATGTATGTTTGAAATTCTCCATAAAAAACAATTAAAATATAAATTTTATCAGGTAATATATGACTCTCTAAAAGGTGCTGGCTAAATGCAACTATACAGCCATTTATTAGACTTATGTACACCTTTTATAGAATTATGTATTTCTGAGTATGCTACAGTTTAAAATAAAAACCAACAGATTGGGCGTGGCAGCTCACAGCTGTAATCCTAGCACTTTGGGAAGCTAAGATGGGAGGATTGCTTGAACCCAGCAGTTTGAGACCAACTTGTAGTACCAGTTACTTGGGAGACTGAGGCAGAAGGATCACTTGAGCCCAGGAATTCGAGGCTATAATGAGCTGTGATTGCACCACTGAATCCCAGCCTGGGCAATAGAGTGAGACCCTATCTCTCTAAAACAAAACCCATAAATGCTACCACATTTTAATAACAGAAGGATCATTTCAATCTGGAAAATAAATATGCTGCTATTTGAAGAGTTTTTTCCCTTTTATCCTTACTCCCAAAATTCATTCACTTAAAATACACTTCTAGTACAAAATAAAAGGAAAAAAGGGGCTCACTGTTTTAATTAAAGAAAATAAGCTTTGTCTATAACTCAGCAGGATGTAGGTTAATTATGCTGACCAACGAAAGAAAGCAGGCACCAGAACAACTACTATCCTCTTGCCTTAGTAAAGTCTCCATTAATCACAGAGTTCTTTGATAACAGACACTTACCCTTCCTGGACAGGCAGTAGACAATTTGTGAAGTGACTGGGCCAGGTGAATTTTGGGGTTGTTCACCATTTGACCTACAGGGTCATGCTCTTTTTTCCCAGCAAATGCCAACTGTGAGAAGGCAGTCTGGTACCCTGGTGTATCTTCTATGTCAATAAAATGCTCTTCATCAGGAATGGTATCATCTTCAGGTAACTCAAAAAGGCCAATAAGAGACTGTAATAAAGGAGTCCTGGATTGGAAGAAAGCAAGAGGCATAAGATCAAGAAAATAGTTTGAGCTGGGCAGGGTGGCTCATGCACGTAGTCCCAGCTACTCAGGAGACTGGTGGGAGAACTGCTTGACACCAGGAGTTCAAGACCAGCCTGGGCAACATCGTGGGACCCTGTCTGTAAAAAAATTTAAAAATTAGCCGGGCATGGTGGTGCATGCCTATAGTTCCAGCTAATCAGGAGGCTGAGAAGGAAGGATTAGTTGAGGCCAGGAGGAGTTTGTGGTGATAGAATGAGACCCTGTCTCTTAACAAAAAAAGAGAAAAGAGAATACTTTGAAGATTTAAACAAAAGCAGCAAATCCTCAGGGAAATAAAATTATAGATTCACAGTCTGAAGAGAGACCTTATGCCTATCCGGGAACTGTTCATCAATTCTTTTGGCTACTGCACCCTAAACTTGTCTTTCAGAAACTACTCTATCTCAAACTGGCTGTGTGACCCAAGCCAAACTAAGGAGATTCAGTACTAGGAATACTATCAGAAAAAAATAAACCTCCAGTTGTCAGATCACTTTATGGAAGAGGCTGTCTGAGTGGAACCAAAAGAAGGAAAGTGAGGCCCTCCAGACACTGAGTAGGAGGCGCATGGCAGATCTTTTCCTGGCCTATTCAGTTTCTCCCCTCAAAGACTTACGCCAATTAAGTTGGGCTTCTGTCAAAAAACAGTCTCAGGGATCAACTAGATCAGACTTTTAAAAGGATCCAGGAATCCCCCTAAAAGTTAAGAACCTGGAAATAAGATCTTTGTAGGCACGGACAGATCCTTAAGTCCCATCTTGGACCTGATGGTTGCTAGTGGAGAAGCCAAGATCCAAAAGAACCAAATCACAAAAGAACCTAATTCTTTTGGCCCCCAAGAGAATAAGCTTGATTGGTTCTGCAGTCGTAAGGGAAGGAAGCTATAATTTCTAAAAACACTAGAATGGAATACTTACCATAGCTTGGTATATTCAGTATCCATCATTGGGGGACATTCCGTTAGTAATTTGGTTATGCCAACTGCACAGATCTTCTTCTCTACATTTCCAGATACTTTCTGAATTTCAGGAATAATGATTTTTTCCAAAACCATTCCAAACATTCTATTAATCAAAGGAAAAGAGATCTAGTCAATATTAAATCAGACTATCACTATAAACAGTGAAATATTTAAATGTTATTTACAGTAACTCTTTATGAATATAAAAATTTACTAAATAAAAAGACTGCTATTGGCCAGGCATGGGGTGGCTCACGCCTATAATCCTAGCACTCTGGGAGGCTGAGGCAGGAGGATCACTTGAGCTCAGCAGTTTGAGACCAGCCTGAGCAAGAACAAGACCCTGTCTCTACCAAAAATAGAAAAAATTAGTCCGACATGGTGGCGCATGCCTGTAGTCCCAGCTACTCGGGAGGCTGAGGCAGAAGGATCGCTTAAGCCCAGGAGTTTGAGGTTGCTGTGAGCTAGGCTGACGCCACGGCACTCTAGCTGGGGAAACAGTGAGACTGTCTCAAAAAAAAAAAAAAGGCCGCCAGTTTTGGTCAGCTGAGGAGACCTAGAGATGAAAACGACAAAAAACCCCCACAAATCTCTACCCTGTGGCCAACTGCCATCATCTTTCGTGAATAAACACCTCTCATATTATTGTAAGCCTATGCTTAAATAGAATGTTTACAGCTTTTTTGGTCTTGTATGCATTTTTAAAAAGTTAAGAAATCATTGAAAAATTAGAAATTAGAAAAGACATAAGAAAGAGCAAGAAGGAAAAGAATCACTTATCATCCTACCATCCAGCAACAACTAGTTTTAAAATTTTTGGATAATAAACTTCCCAACTTTCTTTGCTTATGTGCCTGTAAATATATAAATGTTGTTGACTATTTAAAAAAATGATTTGGCCAATCATTCTATGTTGTTGCAAACATCCTAGAAGTCTTTCTCAATTCGAAATGATGCAAAATCCTCAGTTTATGTTTTAATAAATAAATTCCTTGAAGTGAAAATAGGGGATCAAAGACTATAGTCATTTTAATGCCCTGGATGGATAAAGAATACCTGTGTTTTGCTCTCTAGAAAGATTATGCCAATTTAGGCTCCCACCTGCAGCGCATAAAACTGATTTCCTCACAATCCTGTATTGCCAGAAATCATATTTTTTGGTTTACTTTTCAGGTTAATTCATTTTTTTTTTTCTTCTTGAGACAGAGTCTCACTCTCCTGCCCGGCCTAGAGTGCCGTGGCATCAGCCTAGCTCACAGCAACCTCAAACTCCTGGGCTTAAGCGATCCTCCTGCCTCAGCCTCCTGAGTAGCTAAGACTACAGGCATGCGCCACCATGCTCGGCTAATTTTTTCTATGTATTTTTAGTTGGCTAATTAATTTCTTTCTATTTTTGGTAGAAACAGGGTCTTGCTCTTGCTCAGGCTGGTTTCGAACTCCTGACCTTGAGCGATCCTCCCGCCTTGGCCTCCCAGAGTGCTAGGATTTCAGGCGTGAGCCACCGCACCAGGCCAATTTTTTAGTCAATTTAAAATTTTTCAGAAATAATTCAGGTACAGGGATCTAACTTTCCCCAAATAATCTTTTTGCCCTACAGTTGTATTCTATTATTTCTTTATAATCTTTCCATTTCTTTACTAATGGGAAATACCTACTAATTACACTCTTTGTATATACATATCAAGTAAGTCAAAAGCAAATTTTTACTTGGTCTCAAACATTTCTTATTTTAAAAATCATGCTGTTGGCTTTAATAAAGGCAGGCTCCTGGAGTTCTTCACCATCTAACACAACAAAGAACATTGGCTGTGGAGGAGAATGCCAGAGGGTGGGGTAACTATGGGAATGAGGAAAATGATTACGGGATTTTTTTCTTTACAACCCAACACCTAAGAATATTTTCAAAATGACAGATACTATCCGTGCACCAAGAGCCACAAAATTATCTATAAGACAGAGAGATACTGGTTTACACTAAAAAGGGCCAAATCATTTTCTTCGTGTTAAAAATAAAATGTAATAAAAACTTACTTTGGTTGTATACCATCAAATATTTCTTGTAGTGCTAGTGCACCGTATTTTATGCAATACAAATTAATAAAGACTAAGAAACCTGTGGAAAGAAGATGCAAAATGTCAATACAGAGGAGTCACTGCACTAAACTGATAATATGACCTGTGCATAATCATTAAAACCCGATGACCAACTCTGGCATCAATATTTGCCTTCTAATACAACTTAACATATAAAATTTGTCTTTATATTATAGACCTTTACATGCAGTCTTTTCTTCGATTTCTATTGAAAAAATGTTTTGGTATCTAACATAAAGCAACCTTTGAAACATGATACAATTGAAACTAATTTAATGTTTGGAGAACACAAACATCTTAAAATATTTTCAATATAAAGTTTAAAACTGATAAAAGGTTTACCTGCAACCACAAGGTATAACTGGTTTTAGCTAGTTTCCTTCATTATTTCTGTAGAACACCCAAATTTTTACTTACTCTTGATAAACTTTGTTGTTTTGGAATTCTGAAGTCTTTGGAATAGTAGAATGAAGATTTGTTTCCTATATTGGTCAACCGATTCACTAAAGAATTGAATAAAAGCAACAATATAAATTTAGCATTTTTCTGAGTACCCAACAAATTTTTTGATTGAACGCACAATGAGGTTATAGTCATACTCACGGAGGCATATGCTCTATTATACTGTTGAGAAGATAAAAACCTTGGTGGTCATTTGCTTTAGATGCAATCAGCTTTTGAAAGACACCTAGTAACCCAGGCTATAACAAATTAGATCAAATAATAAGCAGTTAACACAGAGGCCAGGATTAATTATTCTAAAAGTTAAACATGAGATATGTATCTTGAAAAGGAGTTCATGTTGTAAGAATCTAATTATCTTTTTCTCATAAGTTTTTACTTCTGAAACATAGGGGAAAAAAACCCTACCACAATAAGTCATTAAAGTTCTCAAAACCAACTTATTTGACTCCTTTAAAATTTTCCACTTAAAGGATATCTAATTTTTTTCTTTTTCTTTTTTTTTTTTTGAGACAGAATCTTGCTCTGTTGTCCAGGCTAGAGTACAATGGCATCATCGTAGTAACCTCAAACTCCTGGGACTCTAGCGATCTTCCTGCCTCAGACTATAGAGTAGCTGGGACTACAGGCTTGTGCCAAGATGCCTGGCTAATTTTGTCTATTTTTAGTAGACATGGGGTCTCACTCTTGCTGAGGGTGGCCTAGAACTCCTGACTTTAAGTGATCCTCCAGCCTGGGCCTCCCAAAGTGTTAGGATTACAGGCGTGAGCCACCACACCTGGCTAAGGTTACCTAATTCTAATAAAACATACTTTAAAGTTTTCTAATTATTTCCCGTTATTTAATTATTTTAAATATTTTAAAATTTTTTCTCCTCCCACCCCCTTCCCCTAGATAAAGAAATTTTTGGCCAGGCGCGGTGGCTCATGCCTGTAATCCTAGCACTCTGGGAGGCTGAGGCGGGAGGATTGCTCAAGGTCAGGAGTTCGAAACCAGCCTGAGCAAGAGCAAGAGCAAGAGCCCGTCTCTACTAAAAATAGAAAGAAATTAATTGGCCAACTAAAAATACATAGAAAAAATTAGCCGGGCATGGTGGCACATGCCTGTAGTCCCAGCTACTCGGGAGGCTGAGGCAGAAGGATCGCTTGAGCCCAGGAGTGTGAGGTTGCTGTGAGCTAGGCTGATGCCACGGCACTCTAGCCCGGGCAACAGAGTGAGACT
>CAUYRT010079880.1:0-27278 GCA_963574885.1 Lepilemur ruficaudatus | reverse complement strand
AATTAATTTCTTTCTATTATTAGTAGAGACGGGGTCTCGCTCTTGCTCAGGCTGGTTTTGAACTCCTGACCTTGAGCAATCCACCCGCCTCGGCCTCCCAGAGTGCTAGGATTACAGGCGTGAGCCACCGCGCCCGGCCTCCCATAACTGAAACTTTATACATGTTGGACAGTGGAAACTCCCCAGTTCCTCCTCCCTCAACCTCTGGCAAATGCCATTTTACTTTCCTCTATGAATTTGAGGACTTTAGACTTTGGAGATTAGAAAACTCTTTTTGCTCTTAAGTGGATGGCTCTTGCAATCAGGTTGTGACTACTATCTCTAGGAGTTTCCTAAAAGTCTATTTTGAAAAAGCTATCCTGAAAAACAAAGCTAAAAACTATCTCTCCCTTTTCTTTGTTGAGCTCTACCTTCAGGTGGAGGGGCTTATAGAAGAGAAATAATCAATTTTTTTAAAGAAATACATAACTTAGTATTTTAAAATGTAAACCTATTATACTTGTTTCACATCACAAAGAAACCTACCAATGCTATTAGGATCCAGTGAGTGGGTCTCACCCTGGGAGGAACAGAATCATCCCCTAGAGCTGTGGTCCCCAACCTCGGGTTGTGGATGGGTAGCAGCCCGTGGCCCATTAGGGACAGGGCCACAGAGCTCTGCTCCCTCCTCCACCCCCGTCCATGGAAAAATTGTCTTCCGTGAAACTGGTCCCTGGTGCCAAAAAGGTTGGGGGCTGCTACCTTGGAGGAAGAACATAGGTGACCAAAATCTCTTCCTTGATAAAAGCACACACTGTACTTCAGAGATTAGGGCATAAGAGTCATTAAAAATTTCTATTGGCCTTAGTAGGGCTTTTCCCCCTTCCCCAACTTTTTCCCCCAACCCCTACCCCAGACTTATCTGTTCCGTTTCTTCCTACTTCAGTAAAACTTAATTGCCCAAGGGCTGCTGAACTGGAATAAACATTGCTCCCACTTCAAAGGCCATCGTTCATCAATTATTGCTGAAACTACTAATTAAAACTCTTGTTGATGCTCTGTAAAATCTCTGTTCCTCAAGACATAACACTTGTTCCGGCTCTTCTAAAGAAGTGGCATTAAGAGATAAAGCTCAATCTTAACGGTCTTCTCATTGAGTTTCTTCCATAAGGATTTTCTTCCACTCTGAAATGCTTCTTGAAGCTCTACTATAGATAATCTGTTGACTTCCCAATAGTGAAAATTTATTAGTACTACCATTACCATTGCATATATCTTGAGGAAAATAACAATATACATTGTAACTAAATGTCAACATTATAAAAACGTGTGTTTAGAGGGCTTAATATTTTGATTCATTTTAAAATATCAATTCCCTTTAAATCATGGTACTTCTGATATTGTAAGGTAGGTTTGGATGTGTTGAAAGAGAATTTATACTTCATATCAAGTCACAATTTATTTTTTTACACATGCATACCGGATATAGCAATTATAACCTCAATGCTTGAGGTCTGCTATAATCTTGTTTATTTCTAAGTCATAATATGGGATGATATAAGGTCATATATTCAAGAGGATCCCTTTCTGACATTGAGGGAGGCAGTTGTTTTGTAAAGAAATGCATATTTCCTTATGTCCCACTCCTTCCAGCCCTCATTGTCTCTCGGCCAATAATGAGAATCAAAATCTCGCCTGTCACATTGGATCAATTGCAAAGGCAAACTAGGTAAAAAAGTCATATATGCTAAAAGCATTATAAAATTTTGCTTATTTATCTTGACTTTAGGGAATAAATGTCGAAACAGATTCCGTTGGTGCTGGGCTAAGGAAAGGAGTAAGGAAATATTTTAGGCAGTGCCACAACCATGTGTTTACTAACATCTATGAGTGAGGTTCGAGAAAGAAAAAAGGTTTCCAGGTGATCTAAGCTGGAAGGGAAGAGCTAAGCATATCTAATGGTGCTCAATGCATGCGTGGCAAGAATACTGAATGGGGAATGAGGCAATCCTGAATTAGGAAATGATACCTTACTTTACGTTTTTGCACAGACATGCCTTACTCCTTTAGCTATCAGTCTCCAAGAGACCGAAAATGAGAGTATGAGACGTCAAGTGACCCTGCAACCAGAGATTTCTTTCACATGCACTGTGTAAGTGTAAGCTAATCCACCAAGGGAAAAAATTTATGATTATTGTAAGTGTGCAGGTAATTTTGAACACATATAGACTTTAGAAGCACAAGCAAGTAGCATGATCAGATGTTTCTTTCTTTGGTGCATTCAAGGCACCAAACTCTTGCATTCAACTCTTCCTTAATCCATACCTGTGGCCTCAGAGGGACTTCATTATGGTTCATTTATTGCAACTATTCAAATGAAGCTAAAGAACTTGAATTAAATTCTATGAGCTTTCTTTTCCAATAGAAGTAGTCCTTACACCACTGTCCAAAGTATTCAGTTTCCAATTGCCTAAATGTCCTCCTCTACAGTAGTTTTCATGCATGGGACTGCTCCTCAGGACCTAATCCACCACTTACCATTGCTTTTAGGCTAGATGAAAATTCCTTCAGGCTCCTAGGGGTCAGGTATAAAGTTTGACCTAATAAGAGGTGCTAATCACACCAAAAGAATTAAGAGATGTTGTTAATTTATATAGAAAATCCTGGAGAACACAAATAGGTATGACCCCTAAGAGCTGAATCAGGATGGAAGAAATATACTGTTGGATTGGGACAAGTTTGTTTACATGGTACAACAGTCAGAGATTCTATATTCAGTGCTTTAGTGGAAGCATGTTGGAAGTGTCCCCTTCACTTTGCTTGGTGGATTAACTGAAACCTGGAGGCAAAGATAGACTACACAGAATGCAAACAAATTCTGGAACTTTCTGTTAATGTTGCAGAGAAAGATAAGTAGAGATCTAGATAGACAGAAATACCAGAGTGGATATATTATGTACGGGCTGTGTCTTAGTCAGTTCAGGCTGTCATAACAAAAAGCCAGAGACTTAAACAACAGAAATTTATTTCTCACAGCTCTGGGGACTGGAGGTTTGTTTAAAAAAAATAAAAATAAAACAAGAAGCCATAGTTTAGATATACTTGCAAGGCCAACTGTCCCTAACTACCTAACCAAAACTTAACCTCATTTCCTGGAAACATTAGCTTTATTCATAAATGAAACACAAAACATAAGCTTTTTAGGTCCTGTCAGCATGAGTCAGTGAAATTAAACCCATCAACTATACACAAATCAGCGTAAACCTTACTATTTGTCCTAAAAAGAATGTTGATATGTACCAGCCAATCACAAAAAAAGGTCAAAATAATTCCTGTTAAAGCTTCATACACTGTGCTGTCACTGCTGTAAAAAGAGCTTCTTGTCGCTTGGTTTGAAGACTCCAGGGTCACAATCTGTACTAACTCTTATGTATGACCATAAACTTTAAAATTGTTCCTAACTAGATCTTACTTTACTTTCGGCAAGTCCAAGATGAAGACGCCAGCAGGGTCATATCTGAGGAGGGCTCTCTGCTTGGGTTTCTGTCTTATCACTGCGCCCCCACATGGCTTTTTTATTTATTTATGTGTCCTGGTGGAGAAAGAGGGAGGAAGCAAACTCTCTGGCAGCTCTTTTTATAAAGGATGAATACATTAATTCCATCATAGGGCCCCGCCCTCATAGCCTCATCTAAACCCAATTACCTATCAAAGCCCCATGTCTAAATACCATCATACTGGGGACAGGGCGTCAACATGTGGATCTGGAGGAACACAGCGCAGTTCGTAGCAAGCTGCTTTGTGCACAACCTTGCCGCAGACCTTCAGAGATCCACAAAGCTGTGAGAAATACATGGGTGAGGGGAGTCCTGACATCCTTGAAGAGCACCGTGAGAACGGTATCTTCATGACAAAATGACTGTGGCAACTGCTGTCATTAAAATGGGCTTCCCGAGCTCAGTGAAGAGGGTAGGATTCTGGAATTACATGGGTCAAATGGTGACATGTAAATGCCAGAGACAAGATAAGCATCATTATTACAACTGAATACAGATTCACATTCACACTCAGGATGTTTTTATCTTCAGAGATCTTTGTTATTGACTTATATATCGCTGTAACCCTAGAACTGAAATAGATAGGCATCCTACTAAAAGCTTACTTGATTTGTATAAGAAGAAAAGCTCCAAGTCTTTTGAAAAAAAATTCTAATTTTTAAAACCACAGTGGAGAGATGTCACCTCTCAGAAAATTCCTATATAGGAGACCATTCATAAACCCAGAGCCTCTTCAATGAAAGACTCATTTCTGCTGATGGAAATGTTCTGTTACTCAAGCAAAAATTTATACTCTAAATTTTTCTTCTAGCTTCTCCAAAGAAAATTGAAGCCATTTATTTGGGTGTCGTAGCAATATAGAAGGTACAACAATCAAATTTTTTTTGTGTGTGAATTACTTGACACTAGCTCTGAAATAACACTAATTCTGGAGGATGAGAATGCCCTTCCAGTCAACCAGCCATAGCAGGACCCTATACTGGCCAAGAGAATAAATGGGGTGTTGACGCTGCTCTCTCTCTGTTAGGGAAATATGTCATTCCTCAGGGCATTTCAGAGATTAATGCCACCATCAAAAACTTGAAAAATTTAGGAGTGGTCATGCCTATTACATCTCCATTTAACTTGTCTATTTGGCCCGTGCGGAAAAATGACAGAACTTGAAAAATGACTCTGAGTTATTATAATTTATTTATGGGGTCTAGCTACCATTTCCGATAGCAATTCAACACAGATCCTAACAACTGATATTCAGCCATGGTACTCGTAAGTGTCCAGCTCTGTGAAGCTGTGCCAAAGTTCATTTACTTTTATCTGTCAGACATATCAATACATCTCTACAGACATGCCTTTGGGTTAATCCAATTCCTCCGATCTATGCCACAATAGTCTACAAAGATCGTAACCATCTAGGCAGACATCCCACAGATTATCACACTGGCATTTCGCAGAACATCACTCTTGCCCATAATGCTGATGGTATTAAGCTGATTGGACCTGATGAGCAAAAAATTGCAAGTATTTTCGATGCCTTATCAAAATTCATACGAATCAGAAAGTAAAAGATAAATGCCAGGAAATTCAGGGACTTACTACCTCAGTGAATTTTCTGGGAATCCAGGGGTATAGAGCATTATGCACTATTTTTCCAGGGTGAAATACACAAGCTGTTGCATAATCTTGGTGGAAATTTTTGGATATTTAAGGCAAAAACAAGTTACATTTCAGTGTACTCCTCTAACGCATTTATTAATACAAAGTAAACCGTGGTGCTTGCTGTGTGAGCAGAGACCATGGCAAGAAAAGGCTCTGCAGCAATTCACATTTCCATAAAACACGTCTTACACTCTGACAGTATGACCAAGCTAATTCAGTTTCACTCAAATTTTTTGTAAAAAATAAAAATGTTCTGTGGAGCCTTTGAACTATCCCAATATAAATACCACAGTTCAGATGTCTAAGGTTTAAGAGAAAAATCATGCCCTCTTTTTCAGATAATTGTTTGCTTTTTAAATCTTGCATATTTTCTCCCCACACTCTCAATCTGGGAAGCAAGGTTAGAATTTTCCACATCCATGCTGCCCTTCTGTTTTGTAAGCATTTCTCCCCCATCTCACTGCAAAATGATTTTCTTATAGGGTCATATAGTGCAGCAATGTTTTCACTGCTCCCTGTTGTGGCAGAAAATGCTGATGTTTTCCCGTATCCGTATTTCTCTTCTATGCACACAACTGCATTATATTTCCCAGCTCTTTTGCGATTGTGTGGGACCAGCTGAGTTCTCGCCAGTGAAAAGTGTGCACCTCATTTCCTCCTCCTGACTCTCTCCCTTTTCTCATCTCCTAGTTGATGTAGCAAATCTTGTGAATGGCACGAAGAGATCCCGGATTCCTATACTGCCTTGGAGGCAGCCTCCTAAACACTCAATGGTGCCACGCTGTGAATGAAAATGAAAGTTTTATAAATTCATAGAGCTAGTGCATAGAATGATGGTTACCAGAGGCTGTGGAGGGCACAGAGGGAGGGGATGAGGAGTTACTGGTCAAAGAGTTCAAAGTTTCAGCTAGACCAGAGAGATAAGTTTCAAGATCTATTACACAGCAGGTGTCTGTAGTCAATAATAATACATTGTATATTTCAAAATAACTAAGAGAGCAAATTTTAAATGTATCACCACAAAAAAAAAAGTCAAGTGAGTGAGATGATGGATATGTTAATTAGCTTGATTTGATCATTGCACTTTGGATACATATGTCAAAACATCACATTGTGCTCCATAAATATAATAAAATTATTTGTCAATTAAAAAAACGTAAATTTAAAAGGTATCACTGGTTTAATGAATGGGATTTTAGAAGTGTTTGAGAATATTCAGGGCTAATTTCTCTCCGTCAGTGCATCTCCCCATTGCATACATATTCTGGCATTCTGAGGAGAATGTAGCACCCGACTTTGTTTCATTCTATCCCCAATTTTGCCTTATCCAGGTAACTTTAGTTTCCTCACAATTTTGCAATAACTTTCACCTTATTTTTCTTCAGTAAACCTTGCCTGAGGCCTCAGTCAGGATTTATTGTCACCCTGAACTGAATTGCATTCTAAACCATTAATTTGAAATTCCTCTATCTGATAACAAACACTTGTCTCCTCTAAATATATATGTTTTTATTCACTTCAGCCTTTAAATCCCTCCATATATTTTTAAATAATTATTTGCTTCTTGACTTGACTTTCTTAACGAAATTCATCACTACAGCTGGCCATGCCAGGTCACACTCATCTTCAATTGCCTTATTCTCTGGCTCCCTGATGCTTTCATTTAAGCACACTTCCAAACTGGATCTCTCTAATCAAAAGCCTTTTCCCTCTCCTGAGGTTTGCTGAAGAAAACTCCATAACTCTGCCAGGCAAGACAGATTTATGGTTTCCAATTTCAGTTGGGTCCTCCAAATTGCTTGGCAATTCCATTACTTGTCCACTCAGATGACTCTTGGTTTGATAGTCCTGACCTATGAAATGGCATGAGCAAGTCCCTTCCGGAACATGCGTACTTATTTCTGGTGTCTCAGAGGAGCTCTTCACTCATACCATTTGTGGATTTATGAACTGCAGTTCCCAAGCTGTGTTACCCTGGTATTGCTCTTACTATTACTCTAACCTGAGCTTGTCCTTGCTCACACCTGCTTTCCTAGCTGCTAACAGAAGTTTTATCACAGCCATGCACTGCCTTGCAAAGCTACCAAGGAAGCCTTCTCTAAAGGCTCTGAGGGCATCTCTTTCTTGGAGGGTCAGAATGATGCACAGTTCTCTACTAGGGAAAAGGAGTTCTTGCCAACCTGTTACCATATGCATTTACCTGAACACCATATCTGGAAAGTCCTCATAGGCTCCTGAGAGCTTGGGGCCTTTATTCCTTAATCTTAACTGCTGAAGTTTAACCCATAGTGTCACAAAGGAAACAGACACTCTGCCATCTTCCCCATATTGCTTTCCTTTTTCTCCTAGCCCTGCCCTCAATCAAAACCTCTTCTCTTCTGCTATATATGAAAAGGAAAATTTCTTGGATTTTAATGAAGATGAAGCACATATGATATATGCAAAAGGGTATAAATACAAGAAGCATGTTATCTGATCCATACCAGCAGCAATAACCTGTATTCTCTGTTATACTCATCTATATTAATACCCCTTTACCTTCCTGTTAATCTATTGTATGAATGTGGAACATTCTATATAAGCCTGCTTACTGTAAGCTGATATTATTGCTTTTAACCTCACTTAAGAAAAATTAATTCCTCAATATATTCACTCAGTAAACATTCCATCAATCATTCATTCAATGTGCAATGAACCAGTTATGCTGAAATAAATATTTTTGAGGTTCATTTCCTATATCCAAGAAACATACACTAGAAAAGCAAAGGCATTTAGTGATAAATTAAGTTAAAAGAAATTTTTAAATGTTTATGTTAAAAGTATCTATAATATATTGTAAAGTCACAATGGAAGGAGGCAGAATTCCATTTGGAATATAAAACAAAGGTTTCTTAGAGGAAAATGATGCTAGTAGGATCTGATTATATAAGGAGTGGCTATTTCTACTATATAAGATTATTGTAAACATCAAAATTAATAAACATATAGAGTCACACTGTCAAGCAAATAACTGAAAATACATATTTATCATGCTCTTACTTTTCTTGATTTTAAATTTTAATCATTTATCAATACTTATAAAAATTATTTGTGTACAAAATGTTATGCTATAAATTATGATTGGGCAGGCTGAGTGGAATTACATTAACGAGTAAGGTTGGATCTTTGTCCTCACACCAGGTTACAATAGAGGGTAAGGAAATAATAACTAAATATGAGACAGACCAGCCTCAGTTTTCAAAAATGGAGCACTGACCTTTCCATATCCCCTTTTTAACTTTTAATCTTAAATACTAATTTTTATGTCATCTATCAGCCAAAAGATGATAACCCTTCTCTGTTTGGGGAGAGTATTTAAGGCTGCATACACGTGAGAGTTTGTCTGATATCAATGCCATGCAGCTGTGTGACATTAATAAAGAACTCAGGTGCTTTGGTTACACTGACATGTGCTAGATTGGCACTGGATTTGTGCATTATCACTACACGCAGCATATGCAAGTAAACAAAGTCTTATCAAAGGAGATTAAAGTCATTCACCGCTAAGGAAGAACATTTTTTTGGTTTTGTGGGTTTTTTAGATTTTGTATTTTTCTTTTTTCATTTTTTTGGTGGTGGTGGGGGGGGCTACTGTGCCAGTCCTACTTTAAAAGGCACATTACCCGGGTGGCAGGTACCGAGAAGGATTCCAGTATACAAGATAGACCACACCTTTGAGTCAAAGTGTACCATTTTGGATGAGTCAGGATAACAGACTCATCTTAAGTATTATGTCATAAAGAGGTTAAATGTATAATAGGAGTTAGAGCTCATACAAAATTTGGAAAAGCAATGGGTGTAAAGGTTGGTGGGGAAGGCAATGGTTGTAAAGGCAGCTGAAAAATCCGTGGAGTGGCCAGGCGCGCTGTAGCAAGTGCAGTTGAACCTGAACAGTGCCAGGGTTTTGCCTGTGCAAGCAAAAATCTATGCATAATTTTGATTTCCAAAAACTTAGCTGCTAGTAGCTTCCTGTTGACTGGAAGTGGATCATCGTAAAGGCCTTCATCTTCATGTTGAATAGGCTGAGGAGGAGGAGAAAAAGAGGGGTTCCTGTCTCAAAGGCAGAGGCTGAAGAAAATCTGCTTATAATCGGATCTGTGCAATTCAGTCTGGTGGTATAGTAAAGTTTTTAGCTAATGGCTTTGGTTGTTTTTTCTCCTTTCTCAAGTCTGATGTTAGCATAGTTTCTCATCCTATATTAACTAATTTGGAATTGAAGGAGTAATTAAGAAGTGTGTTTTCCTTCTAAATTTTCTAACAAAATGTAATATTGAAAAACAGTTTACTGAAAATTTCTAGTAATCCACCAGAAGTATTTTTTAATCAATCTGGCACTTATAAATTACATAAATACTTTATTTTATTAGATAGCTCACACAGTGACACTGCAATTGATTTTACTTGTCACTAATTATATTAAGAACTTACATGTGTTCTTGTTCTGTAAAATCAAAGCAAAATGCTATTATATTTATCTAAATGATTTTCATGAGCAGATTAAGTCTTCCTTCTTAAGAATATAAGTAATATGATGCTTTTGTGATATACTGGCGATTCTTGTACATAAATGTTTATTATGTATGCTAACAAGCACACATACATACTCTTTCATTAAAGTTAGTAAATAACAACAGTTGGCAAATTACAGGAATAGAAATCCTGTATTTATAGCAATTTACTTAAAAAAATTGCTCCTCATTAGTTTTTGTATTTCTGAAGTAAGTCCAATATCCTAAAATAGTGACAGTGGATTATTTTTGACCCATTAATTATGTGCTTCTGGTATTGAAAAACCTTTATTTACAAGAAAACTTAATTCTGTGAAATTCATAAATTTTTTTGTAACTTGTAATTTGATTTATGGGTCATTTTGAGGATATGATTTGGACTAAGGAATCCTCATTCATTTTTTTAAAAATTAAGCTTGTGATGCTCTTTCAGGATGTTTGCAAATTCCCCAGGATGGGTACAAACATCCAAATGTGGGATTACTGGAACTTAAATTTTAGACCTTCTACATGGAATTTCCTCATCCATATAAAAAAATGAAAAAATAAGTAGATAGAAAGAAAGATAGGTATATAGACAGATAGATGATGACTAGTTAAATACATAGTCAGGTGTCTGTGTCTGTCACGTTTTTTCTTTCTCTTTATACCATCCTAATCAGGCCTTGTTAATTGGTTAGTGAGATCTGGGGACAATGTAACAAAACTAGTTGGCTTTTGTATTATTAGGGATATTAAACATATACAGGCCATGAAATGTATGCTATTTTATAGGTGAAGTATGTGGCTACAAGAATTAAAAAAAAATAGCAAATGACTAAGGCAAAGAACAAACACTTAATTAGAAAATTAACTCAATGGATATGGTAAGTAAAATCAAGTAAACTATTCCTTGTTTACCATTTTGAAACCCCCAAAGCTCTCCAAATAAAAATGTTTTTAGAAATGTATGACAAGCTTTTGGCTGCACAATTTTAATTGAATTTATGAGAACCTAGGTATAATGGTTACTTAACACTCTTTTTCTTCTCTGTTCCTTCTGAGAGTTAATATGCAGCCATTTACCTTTCTGAAATCTGAAAAATAAAAAATTTTTCAAAATACATTTGGCATTTTAACAAAGATCATTGGACCAAACTAAGACAACCATATTGATCCATATATTCATTTCTTAAATTGCTATTTTTTCACTATTTTGCTTTTCATCTTCACCTTCTTTTCCATGACATAAAGGACTGCTACAATGTCCTTTCCTACTGAAGACTAGGGCTTCAGTGCACTCTTGAGGGTTTACCATTTTCTAAGTGAGGCCAATGGTCAGAGTTGGAATCATGATTCTCAGTGTTTTTAACGAGATTACTTAATTTTATTAAATTCAGAAACTCCATTTGAAGATAAAAATGGATATATTACACACATCATGGGATACTGGGAGAATTAGAGTAAGCCACATTTTCTAAAGTATGTAAAATGCTTTGTGTATTTTTATTTGTATACAATTTTATAACTACTTATAAGGAAATTGGAAGATGTAAATAAATTAACACCTGTGAAAATATATAACTTTTTGAAAATAATTAACATAAAGCAGGGTCAAACTTTATTCTTCATTGAAATGATAATGCCAGTAATAGAGCAATAGCAACAATAATAGTAACAGCAATGATTATAGTAAACACTCAATAGTGCTTACTCTTTACCTGGTGCTTTTATAAGCATTTTACATATATTAACTAGTTTAACTTTCTCAGAAGAACTTACCAGTTAGATACCATTATAACTTACTTTTTTTTAATACAGAAGAGTAACTGAGACACACATGTAAGTAATTTGCTGAAGGTCTCGTATCTCGTAGATGACAGAGTCTGTATTCTTAACCATTGAGCTCTGCTATTGCCACTGGAAGTCAATCATATCTAGGAATATTTTATGAGAACAGCAACATAGCATTCTAGGAAATAATTTCCCCTATTAGAAAACTACTTCCTCACCAAAATACTATTTTGTAGATAACATTTTTATCTTCTAAGGTTGGTTGGCGGTCGGTAAACAGTTTTGCTGTGGGTGCAAAATTGAATTGTTCATTGTGGCAGAAAAGACGCTCATGTTTCATGTTTCATTAACAGGTTTTACATATCACGTTTGAAACTCCAAATATTACACAGCCAGAGTTTTTTGAAAATGCTAATAGCCTTTTTAATTAAAATTCAACATCTGTCTTCAATCTTTCTTTGAACCGAGGGCAATTTTTTTTTTTTTATTCTTGTATGTCTTATGGAACCATGATAATTAGTGAGAGAGTTAGGTTTGAAGTTTGTGGCATTCCTTTCAAGGAAAAAAAAGTTATACATGATTTAAAGGATGAAGCTTACATAAAATTGCCTTATTATCGCTGTGTTTGTGCATAATATGTGCTGAAAAACAATGCAGCCCAACTTGCCTAATTACCTTTAAGATATTGAACGACATGCTTTGATCACCAGACAGTTCTGCCTGCATTTCCCAGAGCATCCAAACAATTACATGTGGAAATTGACCATGCAAAATGCTTCTGAGTTAGGTAAAACACCAAACTATTGTTCTCTCTCAGTAATTCTCTATTCCTAGCAGTATTCCCCATTTGTCATCCCACTCCTTTAATGCTCTGTTGCACTGTTTCTTTTGCTTTGTTTTTGTATTCCCAGCTGCTACTCAGTACCTGGCTCTGACAGCTGGATTATGAGTGGTATTTGAGGTTAATTAAGTTAATGATGAATTTTAAATAGAGATACAAAATGAGGGCAGAAAGACATAATAAAAAAAAAAAGAAAGTTACTTAGAGTAGTCAAGGGAACTGAGTACGATGTCCCAGTCAAAGACAGGAGCAGCGCCTGTCAGAGCTGTCCAGAGTTGACTCAGGGAAGTAGATGTCTTCCATACCCGGACAATCCCTTACTCATCTGACCGTCATCGACAACATGACACTAAGTTACTGCAATCACTTGGGACCAAAGTATTAAAAATACTGCTGTTTCCTGAACTTCTGTTCATATTTGTGTTTAGTATTATTTTTTTACAAGACTTGTGACTCCACCTGTATAAGCATGATAGATTATTTTTCTTCGAAAAGTCACATATCAAAATGAAAATCACAAAGCTTCATGCGTAACAGTGCTGTGATATTTGGGGGTGGTTTTAATGAACTCCAGACTCTGCTTTGCAAAAACACTTTATTTTTAATTGTACTCTATTTTTTTTCAAGTTGAAAAACTTCTTTAACATATTATCCTAGACAATAAATGCTTCAAGCATGTCCGTCCCCCAGACGGTGTGCACTGCACCCATTAGATGTGAATATACCCATACCCTTCCCACCCTCCCATCTTCCTGACACCTGATGAATGTTACTATTATATGTGCACATAAATGTTGATAAGTTAATATCAATTTGATGGTGAGTACATGTGGTGCTTGTTTTTCCATTCTTGTGATAGTTCACTTACTTAGCAAAATGGGCTCCAGTTCTATCCAGGATAATACAAGAGTTACTAGATCACCATTGTTTTTTGTGTCTGAGTAGCACTCCGTGGTATACATATATCACATTTTATTAATCCACTCATGTATTGATGAACACTTGAGTTGTTTCCACATCTCTGCAATTGTGAATTGTGCTGCTATAAACATTCTAGTGCAGATGTCTTTTTTATAGAATGTCCTTTTTCCCTTTGGGTAGATGCCCAGTAATGGGATTGCTGGATCAAATGGTAGCTCTTTGAAGTATCTCCATATTACTTTCCACAGAGGTTATACTAGTTTGCAGTTCCACCAGCAGTGTACGAGTGTTCCTATCTCTCTGCATCCACACCAACATTTGTTGTGTTGGGACTTTTTGATAAAAGCCATTCTCATTGGAGATAAGTGATATCTCTTTGTGGTTTTGATTTGAAATTGCCTGATGATTAGACATGTTGAGCATTTTTTCATATGTTTCTTGGTCTGTCTTCTTTTGAAAAGTTTCTGTTCACGTCCTTTGCCCACTTTTTAATGGCATTATGTGATTTTTCTTGCTGATTTTCCTGAGTTCTATATAGATTCTAGTTATCAGCCCTTTATCAGATGTGTAACATGCAAATATTTTTTCCCATTCTGTAGGTTGTCTGTTTGCTCTCATGATAGTTTCTTTAGCTGTGCAGAGGCTTTTTAACTTGATCAGGTCCCATTTATTTATTTTTGTTTTTGCTATGATTGCCTTTGGGGTCTTCTTCATAACACGAAGAATAGAAGCAATTATTGAAGGCCACCACTTCATCAAATGTGTCTGCACTGACAGCATCATTCTTAGCGGCTAACCGCATTGCTAAAGCTAAGAAGCCCTTTACTATCAGTGAAGAGTTGATCCTGACTACTGCTAAGGACTTTTTCTGTGAACTGTTAGGAGAGGCTGCAGTTCAAAAGGTGGCACGTGTTCCTCTTTCAGCTAGGACCATAACTAGACTGATGAAATAGCAGGGGATATTGAGGCACAATTGTTAGAGAGGATTAATGTTCACCATGGTAAGCAACCCAGGTTGACGAGTCTACCGATGTTTACAACAAGACAACAATGCTTATTTTTGTGCATTACATTTTTCAGGAGGATGTGCATGAGGATATGCTATGTGTGCTTTTGTTGCCAACCGACATCGCACTTGCAGAACTATTCAGATCTTTTTTGAATGATTATATATCAGGAAAACTGAATTGATCATTTTGTGTTGGTATATGCACAGTCAGAGTGGCTGCTGTGACTGGTGGCTTCCTGGTTTCACTACTCAGGTCAAGGAGGTCATTTCTGAATGTGAGTCCATGCACTGTGTCATCCATAGAGAAATGCTGGCTAGCCAAAAAATGTCACCTGAACTCAACCTTGTTTTTCAGGATGTGATTAAAATTATCAACCACATTATAGTGCCTGCCCTTGACTCAGGTCTGTTTGCTCAGCTCTGTGAGGAGATGGACGCAGAGCACACACGTCTTCTCTTGTATGCAGAAGTGAGGTGGCTTTCTGAAGCTAGATTACTGGCCAGTGTTTTTGATTTACAAGAGCCGCTCCAGAGATTTCTTTTAGAAAAACCGTCACCACTGGCAGCACATTTCAGTGACACAGAATGGGCTGCAAAACTTGCTTACTTGTGTGACATATTCAACCTGCTCAACGAACTCAATTTGTCACTTCAGGGGATAATGACAACAACTGTGTTCAAGTTGGTAGATAAAGTGGCTGCATTCAAAGCCAAACTGGAACTATGGAAGCAACGAGTGAACATTGGGATTTTTGACATGTTTCAAACATTAGCGGAGATTTTGAAAGAGACTGAGCCAGGGTCTTCTTTCTCCCAGCTGGTGCATGATCACCTATCTCAGCTTTCAAAAGAGTTTGAGCACTACTTCCCAATCAAAAGACCCAGAACTGGAAGGAATGGATCCATAACCCATTTGCAAATAAGCCAGGTGAATCAATTTTGCCCATGCTAGTAGAGGATCAACTGCTTGAGATTACAAATGACGATGGCCTTAAAAGTATGTTTGAGATAACTTCAGATCTGTGTATGTTCTGGATTAAAGTCAAGGCGGAATATCCCGAGATTGTCCTAAAAGCACTGAAAAGCCTGCTTCATTTCCAACATCCTATCTTTGTGAAGCACCACTGTGCTGCACTGACAGCAACCAAAACAAGGTTACAGAGTGGACTGGGCATGGAGGCAATCACTTCTGGCCTCACTGTCTCCCATCACCCCCGGCCTCACTGTCTCCCATCACCCCCAGATGGGACTGTCTAGTTGCAGGAAAACAAGCTCAGGGCTCCCACTGATTCTGCATTATGGCGAGTTGTATAATTATTTCATTATATATTACAATGTAATAATAATAGAATTAAAGTGCACAATAAGGGTAATGCTCTTAAATCATCCTGAAACCATCCGCCCCCACCCCTGGTCCATGGGAAAATTGTCTTCCATGATATTGGCCCCTGGTGCAAAAAAGTTTGGGGACTGCTACTGGGGTCCTTCAGCTGTGATACAAGTGGGACATGCGCAGGTGAAACTTCTTCCACCTCAGGTGACTTTCCTGGGGCCAACTCAAAGTGAATCTGAAGCTTCTTTTGTTCCTTGCTCCCTAAGTAATAAATCTGTTTCTTATAACTTTTGTGTACAAATGTTCTGTTTCACCAGACTCAGACAAATTGGTAACCAGTGCACGGTGAACCTGCTTCACAAATACCTACCAATAGACAGATATTGATATTTTAAGTCAAGTAATAAATTCTGTTTGCTTAAAAACAGCTTTTACTCACAGTGTTTTAATGTAAAATGACACAATATGTATTCTTATTTCTAACCAAAGTTTCTACCTGATGCAAATTACATCAAATTGCTCTCTGCTTTGTTTTGTAGGTATAATTTTCATAAATTTTTATCAGATTCTTATAATTTTGAGTTTAAATATAAACTTTAAAAGATAAACAGTCTCAGAATGTGACATAAATGTAAATTTTTCTGTATGGCTTACCTTATTTCCTTGGATGACTTAAACCATGTATTTTTTTATGATTCCACAAAATCCCAGTAGTCACTTAGAATTCAATGCCACTGCAATGGTTTAAATGTTTTTGTCCAAAAGCATGTGTTGGAAACTTAATCCCTAATGCAGCAGTGTTGGGAGGTGGGGCCTACCGGGAGGTGTTGGGATCATGAGGGCTCGACTCTCATGAATAGATTAATGCCAATTATAAAAGGGCTTGAGGGTGCACTTCACTCTCTTGCTCTTTCCTGCCCTCTCCTTCCCCGTCTACCACGGGGTGATGCAGCAGGAGGGCCCTCACCACATGCCGGACCATCGGTCTTAGATTTTCCAGCCTCAGAAGTCTGAGCCAAAAAATATGTGCTCATTATAAACTGCCCAGTATTCTGTTACAGCAGCACAAAATGAACTGAGACAGATAGGGTATTCTCCATATATTGCTCTGTTGAGAATGACAAAGTGCTTGTCATAGAGTGAGGAAATATAATGAATAAGAGTATCGTCCCTGCACTCAGACTTCTGAAGCTCAGATTCTGGCTTTAAGGCATATTAACTGTGTGTGTATGTGTGTGTGTGTGTGTGTGTGTGTGTGTGTGTGTATTGTGTTGTCTGTTTGTTGCTTGCTGATCTCATACAAATCTTAAAATGTTAGGGTCAAGATTAGGATTCTCCACGTGCATTTGCATTTGGAGCCCTCTTTGTTATGAAACCAGTATCTTTTGTTAGATTTACCTTCTATTCTTTCCCTTCCCAAGTCACAGTCTTCTCCCTGGAACTTTAATATCTAAACTTATATGTAACAAAGATGTCAATGAAATACATGTTATTTTATGGATTTATGTGTTTAATGTTAAAAATTCTCTAAGCGCTATTATGCATTCTGCCCTAGAATCTTAACTGATTGTCTACGCAGCTCTGGGACTAGTGGGACCAGATGGTCCCTTGAGGAGACCTGAGCCCACTAATTCTCCAAGGAACATGGAATTCAGACTGGCCCCTGACACTGCAGAGTCTAGAGCACAAGTCCACGTGAAAACACATACATTCTCATGATCTTAACTATTAATTTAGTTAACAAATTTTATATGGGTCTTGTTCTTTGAATATTATCTCACTTTTTCATTTGAGCTTTATTTTACCCCTGAGCTGTACTTTTACATTTTATATTTTATACTTATATACATTTTATATTTCTATCATGACTTTCAATGACCTGAAAACTCAAAAATAAAATATATGTTCAATGTTTCAACATTAAATATATTTTTATAAATGTATAAATTAAATGTATGAATTTATGCACTAAAGATTATTTTAATTGTAATTTTAATTAGCATTTTTCTTTCAAATTAGTAAAATATATCTGTTAAAATTAAAAAGGCATTATAGAACATAATTAAAATGACAGATTTTTACATGAAATTATTTTTTATTTTACACATTCAACTAAATGTCATTAAAGGTGTTGTAAAACTATTTCCAATTCTAAGCCTCAAAGTCATCTAGTTGACATTATAAAGAATGGTGAGGCACTTCATGCACGGTATGTCTACAGCACACGATTTCAAGAGTAAGATGAATTGTTTAATAGTACAAATGAACATCAGCCTCCATTTGCCACTGGTGTGAAAACCATTTCTAATTCACGAGTTCCTCTGAAATCACAAATGGGAACATCAAGATAAACAAGAAAACAGATGTTTGGAAGTACTGGGAATCAATACCTAATTATGCAAGAATCTATTGCATTCTTGCTGTTTGAGAAGAAGGGTTTGACAAGTTAATTAATTTGTCTTTCTTCTTATCTAAGCACATCCATCACTCAAATCCTACATACACTCTGAATCAGTATCTATCTCTAACATTGGCAGGAATACAATATGCAAACTGCATGACAGTCAGAAGCAGTTGCATTTTGTTTTGAGGTCATTAAACTCTTGTCCTAGGTGGAGAAGTGTTTCCTTATAGCCTGAAAGGTATTGTCACTAGAGTAGATGTATAGTTTTTATAGATGGTGCCTTGCCAAGTGCTGAGTGCTAGATTCTGTGATTGAATCTCCTGCTACTCTTTAGTAAGAATTATTTTTCTGTTTGTACTTATCAATTGCATCCTCGAAAATTCTGGACCTTTCTTTTTGGGGTAAAGGCAATACACATGGAAGCAATATAGAGGTTTCACAATTCTTTGGATGTTATGCTAATTCCTTATCGTAAGTTCGTTACCTTCAGGAGTTTTAAATTACATAAGAAAAATAGACTTTTGACTTAAATTTTGGCAGAAGTCTTGTAAAAAGTAGCTATCGGTTTTCCTAGTGGAAGAGCAGTGTGTGATCTATCATGGCTGGAGTAGTCAGAAATGAAATAAATATCAGTTCCCTGATTAAGTGAAGTCCATTGATTTAAATGTCTCCAATTCAACAAACTCAGTAAATGCAGTACTCTCGGGTCTTAACTTCTGTCCTTACCCTATTTGGAGTTTGTGGTTTATGGTTCATCACCAAAAATGAATCCTGTGAGCATGTTAATTCCTTTTCTTTTCTCTCATCCATTAACTGTTAACTTCCTCCTAACTGTAATTTCCTCCTCTGTAGGAGAAACTCCTTCATGATACTTGATCAATTCCTTTCGTGCCAACATGCTTTAGTGTCTTCCCTCATAAAACAAGAAAAAAGAAATTCTCACTTTGTCTCATATCTCCTTTTCACTACAACTGTTTTTTATAGATACTCTTCAAAACAAAATAAAAAAAAAAAAAACTCACGACATTTCTGTCTTCACTTCTGCCTGTTCCACTTTCTCCTTAAGCAACTCCATTGGATTTTGTGCTTCAAAAATTCGCCAAATGCTCTTAAATCATTCTATTTTAAAGAAGGTTTTTTTTCCTGCTTCATATGAGACCCCTTTGCTGTTTTTTTCTCTGTTAAAACTTTAACCCCTTCTAAGTTTTTTTAGACCTCCTTTACTCCTCAATCCTCTAGATGATTTAATCTAATTCTATGATTTATGTTAACACCTATACGTTAATGGCCTTTCTCTATTGCTCCCAAGTTGTATACTACCTAATTAATCATTTGACATGCACACTTGAATGTCTTGTAGGTTCAGACTTACCTTAAAATAGAAAACTTAATTCCCACCTTCACCCACATACGCTGAAGCTGCTTTTTTTCCTGTCTTTTCTATCTCAAACAATTATGTTATACTATACACAATTTTAAAATCAAAGTATCTAGGAGTTTTTCTTTATGTCTTTTTTCTTTATCTTCTATATCTATTTCATCAGCAAGACCATTTTTATAATATTAATATATGCTAAATTATATCAGTCCATCTCTACCTCTGTTACTACCATACTATTTCAAACCACGATCACTTCTTACCTGGACATTGCAAAAAAAAGCTATGTTTTTGCTAGTCAGACCTAAAGCATTGATGGACATCTCTTGAAAGCATGTTAAAAATGCAAAATTTCAGACTCTACCCCAAACCTCGTTAATCAGAATCTGAATTTTAACAAGATCCCTTCCCATGTGATTTGTGTGCATATTAAAATTTGCCCTGCTCTATATAACCTGACTCCTGCCTACCACTTTGGACTCATTTACCAGACTTTACCTGTGGCCCAGGATATCCTTCTGTTTCCCTAAATCACCAAGCTCTTTTTTTTTTTTTCCACATAGGATCATTGCAGTGGTTGCATTCAGTGCCCGTGCTGGTTTCCCCTGATTACCGGTGGCTGCATCCTTCTTGCCATTCAGGTCTCTGGCTAAGTCCTACCTCCAGAGAGAGAAGGGTTACAATGCTTGTGTATCTCTCAGGTTTCTTCAAGTCTTGCCTCAGATCTTGTTCCAGGCTATCTTTTTAAATATGTTCGCACAGTGAACAGTTGTGTAATACAGAGAGAATTCTGGGGCAGAACACAGGTTTGCACAGGGAAAAACAAATGGAAGTCTTCCTCTGGGAAAATATTGAGCAGTTTCACTCAAAACCCACTTGAGAGATCAGAGTTACCCACGCTTCAGTTTCTTCAGCTGTGCACGCACCTGAGGTGGGTGCAGCACGCAGCTGGGCCTGGCTTTGCATCGCCGCTCTGACACTGGAAGGGCAAGGAGAACTGGTGCCAACAGCTTACGCTGTCTACTGTGCTGGGAGTGATGAAATTCTTTGCCTTTTCCCATGTGCTTTGGGAAAGAGTAAAAACTGATAGGGACTATGCAGATTCTGTTAAGTGAGCACAGTCCAGGAACCAAGGTGGCTGGTGAAGACACTGACTGTCATGTCTACATTACAGCATTCATGTCATCGTTTGCCTGAGTAGACCTGTCAGAACCTAGTTTCCTTAAAAAAAAAAAGCTAAAATTCATTAAGATAGAACAAGCTTCTTTGGATATTTAGAATATCTCAAAGTGTCTTGAATGGTTAAGCCATACTGTTTTGATGATTCCTCTCAGTCTTTCTCCAACATCAAAATCAAAACAGGCAGATAAAGCACATCTGATTAAGAAACGTGAAAATACCAAATATTTTTCACTTCATTACTGCTGCGTAGGCAGCTTCATGGCTCTGGAAAGATTATGACTGTTTATTCTTTAACAGCTTCTAAGTGCTTGGAAGAGAATTTTAAAATGAATTATGCATTTTGCTATCCAGACCAACTCCCTATTGAGCTTTTGGGGATGAAAAGCTCATTATTCCACCATCTTAGTTAATAGCATTTCTCAAGTATAAATAGTAATATTAATTAAAGTTGTAGTGTTATTTTATTACTACAATATAATTCGATATTCTTTAACTAATTTTAGTTTTTTAATTAGTATTTCTGGCAAATTTATTCTATTCATTAGGTCTTTAAAGAATTGTTGGATTTAAGAGAACGTAGAAAACTCTCTTTAGGAACCAAAAAGGAGACACTGTGACAGGGATTGCTGACTATTATGTTAAAGTTAACATTCCTTGTTTATTTGATGTCAATTTATATATTACTTTATCATATATATAGACCAATATTAAAAATAGCCATTGTAAGAAAAAATAAAATTTAGCTAAAATTGCAAATCAAGAGGGAAAAATGGCTTACTGGTATTATTTAGGTACTTAATTTCCTATATTCTCAGTGTGAGTCAACAGTAAGATATATTGATAAATATGCTAATAAAATCTTAAGATACTATAATAAAAGTCAAGCATTTAAAATGAGGGAAGTGACAGTTCTCTTCTGCTCTTTGCTGCCCAGGCCACACATGAGTTTACTGAATTGTAGACATTATTTTAAGAAAGAGGATGACAATCTGGAGAAAAATGAAATGGTGAGAATATTTAAAACCAACAAAACCAAATATTTAAAACCAACAACCAACTAAGAACTGGAATTAATAAAGATATTTATCCTATAAAAGAGGAAACTTGTGGTTGTCTTTAATCATGTGAATAATTGTCATGAGGGAGCTGACTTGTTCTGAACATCCTGGCTCGAGGTTTTGATGGGACAGTCAGGGGGAAAGTTTTCAGAAAATGACATTTTATCAGAGATTTGAATAATGTGGTGTAGTGAACCATATAAAGATGTAAGTGATACAGAGCATTACAGGATAAGAGACTAGCAGCTGCAAAGGCTTGAGGCCATATGAGAATATAGAATAAGAAAGAATAAGGTTTATAAACATGAAATTTGCTATGTATATAATACATGTGTGTCAATAAGCAGATATCTAGGAATTTATTTGTGTTTTTAAAATCTCTGTCAAAAAGCATCCTAGACAATGACAGAGACCTGCATAAAATGGTTGATTCTAAAACCAGCTTTCTTTCAAACTATTGAACATTAATTTTCTCAATCTTGGTTTAACAAGAACTAATTCTTCAAATTTATTTCCAGAATGCATTATTTTCAGTGAACACCAACCAGCACTTGGTTTGATTGACAATTATATAGAATGACTCAGAAATGTTTTTCCCTATCTATCTAGGAAAACTGATTGTGATATGTTTATATTGTATGTGTTTATCAGCAGAACTTTGAAAATGTTAACACAGACACAGTAAAGATGTGAGCTGCCTGTTCAAAGGCAAATTATCTGCATTGTAGTTTGTCTTCAGATATTTTGTAAAGTTCTGGTTGATAAGTTCATCACTACTGCTTAATTCACTTTCTTGTCATGCCATCCTGTCCTCGAGCTTTCCATTATTTATTATTATTTTCGGGGGTCCAAGTTTTCATCAGATTACTTTAGGATGATTTCCTTATGCAGATGTCAATCCCATTTTCATGACATCAATGGCTGTTTTCTTAGTTACAAATTTCTGATAAAAAGAATCTTAACGGTGCAATATTAGGTCTTTGTCATTCTGTAAGCACTGCATTTAAAATTTGCTAGATAAGCTGGGGAGAGAAAATTAGAAAAAAAGGAAGTCAAAAAGTTCTATTTTTCTAAAACACAAACATCTACTTAAAATTATGTAATATTTTACAAAATATGAATATATTTAATATAATACCAATTTATTTTTCACAAATTCATATATAGGGTAAGTATCATAACGCACATTATGTATCAGTGGACATTGCACAATTTGTGAAAGTTGAGTGGAAATGGAAGAATTGGACCTAAGGTCTTCCTCTAGCTCAGGGTTATTTATACTTTCAGATGACCACTTTTCCTAGAAAGGTTTTACTGACAACTTAAAAAATTGTCCTTTTAATAACAATGAGAAGTCTAAAAAAATTGGATTCAATTAGGCTAATATACACATGCAAATATATTTCTCCTCAAATTTACTTTACTATTTGACCATGTAAACTTTCTCTTCTATTTGAAACTATGTTCTCAGTTTTCAGAATCCTATATATTCACAAATCTACTGATTTTTTTTTCGGTTTCTTTTACTATTTTATCTTTTTACTCTCCAATTAGAGGGTCATGGACTTGCTTCTCAACATACATACCCTTCTTTAAAAATGCATTGGCCCCTGTGAAATTAAAAAAAAAAAAAAGTGTTACTTAAAAACAATTCTCCAGTATCTACTTGCCAGACTGACCTATTCTCCCGCTTCAGACTTTGCTCTGAGCAGAATAGGTCTTCTGCAAAGAGATATGCAGGTACGTGGGGATGGAAACTAGAAAACCCAGGGTATATTTGCAATAAAAATGTAGAAAAAATGTAATACATCAAACACATTTGGATAAAAATAAAATTTTAAACTTTTAAAATCTCAAAATTTTATTGTAAGATTTTTTTACACACATTTTCAAAATCCTAAGTGAATGAGAACAAGGTAAACAAGACATTAGCAGAAGATGAAGCAGTGAGAGACTCAGGGATGGTGGTTACTGTCACTGAGAGGGAGAGACAAAACGGGAGCAATAGGTAAGATCCAGAAAAGCAGAAAAGTTGTTTATTTTTTTTTTCATTTCTTTTACCCCAGATCCTGCAAGACTGGCTGATGTGTTTATGGTTGTTCATTAAACATTTGTTGAAAAAAAATGAATGAATGATTGCATGGAAGTGTAGAGAGTTTTACCAACACGTAGAGTGTATATGTTTCACATTTCTGCCCTCTAACAGTGGTTCTCAAGCTTTTTAGTCTCAGAAAGCTTTTAAACTTTAAAAAAAAATTGCGTACCTAAATGAACTTTACTTATATGGAGTATAGGTGGTATTTAATGTAATGTAAATGGTAACATCAAATATATAGAGTAATTTTTAGAATAATATTAATGAGCTTATTACATCTAACCATAACTAACATTTTTGGGAACATATCTTTCTAATGTAAAAATCAGTGGGGAAAGGAATTGTTTTCAATATCTTCAATGTATGTCTTTCCAGATAATTGTGGATATTCTCCCTTGATGCTACACCAAAATATAACAAACTGTAGTTTCTAAAAAGTTAATTTCAACGTGAAATCTGAAACTATGCACTGAGCTTTTTCCAGAGTTTTACATTAAAGTCCACTGTATTTACTTATATTTTGAATTAACATTTTACCCATGCATGATTTTGTAATATAACATAAGTCACTTAGAAAATATCAGTTCATTGAATCTTAACAAATGTCTAAATGTTGATACATTTCATTATACAATATAAAAATAATTGCATTTGTTAGTTTTCTCATCAGAAAAATATTGAAGCACTGGGAGTTGTCAAGCTCAGACTGGTAGATACAAGTTGTCCAAAATTCTAGCGATTACTCTTAAGTTCAAATTTTAAGTTGTTTTCCTTACAATGTCCAGCTCACTTAATTCACTTTCAAGAAAATGTCTGCCAAGTACATAAACACGCATAAGCACACACTGTCTCTCATTCTTTCAAGTAAAAATTGTGGTTCATTTGAAACGGTGGCTCACTCAGTTGTCAAATCAATCACACAGGTGCTTTCATTAAGGCAAAATTGTATTTTCTTACCTACCATAAGCACTTTATGCATACTTACATTTTTCACACATAATATTAAAAATGCATGTACACCATTGCCAATATTTAATAATATTAATTTTTATATCTTTATTGAAGATGAAAACCGTCTTTTGTTTTTCTTTTCTTACAAGGAACTCTTGCTGGTGAAAAACACCGTGGCTACTAGAAGAGTCTGGTGACACTCCCTTCATGCATGCTAAGACACCAGTAATTTAACTCATCATTGAGTTTGTATTATTAGTGCAAATGTTGATTCTGAAAAAAATATCCTAATGCTATTTTGAAAATAATTTTGTCCTTATTGAACCCCTAAAAACCTTGTGGGGTCGACCTGCAAGTCTGTGGATCACACTTTGAGAACTGTTGCTCTATAAGGCTGTTGCATTCAATTTCAATTTCTCCAAACTACAGTCCTAAAAAAAATAGCCAAGTTTCTGGGTCTGTTTTTCTCATAGCTATTGTTAATACTTCTAACTGTATATAACCGTCAAATTCTATGACTACAAACAAACAGTATCTGGCAAAGACTCAAATTTGTGAAAGAGAGTTAAATGATAAATTGCATGTCCTTTCAGTTTCCTGGCCAGATCAGACGAGTATTGATTGTTACCTGACTGTCTAAGGAAATACGTTGTGCTACTTGAAATTTATTCTTTCCATCTCATCTACTGTGCCAACTGTGATTTCTTTTTTACAGCACTGACTTTTTGTTATGAGTTATAATTCTAGGATTGGCAGCATACAAATAAACTATCTACGGAGTATCATTTAATACATATGCCGGGAGGGCGCAGACCTGATCTTTAGAAAGCTTCCTTGGAATATTAAGTAATATTATTGATAGTTTGCTAATTATTAATTAAAATTAGTGCGCTAGCTGTTTTCATGACAAATAATTATTTTTGAATTATTATGTAACCGTGATTGCCTAGCTTGAGGTAAATGCCTTTCTCTTTATTAGGAAAAGGTAGATTTTTTGATGAATTTTATCCAATAGAAAAACCATAAGCTGTCAAAGAAAATCGAGGTGCTTTTAGAGAAAGAAAAACATGTTTTGGCCTGAGTTATTAAATAATTTACTAATTTTTGTAACTTACAGGTATCTTGGATATCAAGTCCAAAGAGGTAAAAAATGTGATCTCCTAAGCTTCACTCTCTGGAATATAAATCACTGGCCAAGTGACAAAGAAAATGGAAACATTGGAGTCACTTTTAGGGGATTGGATGAAAATATATAGAAATACATACAATAAATATATGGAAATCATATTCTTTATTTCATAGGATTATAATATTTTGTGTCTGTTGTTGTATATACCATAACTAAAAATTTCTAATATAAATGTTTGAATGAATTATCGCAAGAAATGTTGCATCTACAATATTCCAAACAGTGCATTTAAAATGGAAACATTCATTCATATAAGTGAATTAACGCTATGCAGTAAAAAAAAATTAGAGTCTAATTTTCTGAAAATGATTTGTAGACGTAGCATATGAAATTGGTATGCAAACCAATTTCTCTGGGAAAACAGAGAAATGCAGCAACCATGTATGTGATGGCGTTACAATGTGTCAACTTATAGATTACATTTCCCAGCGTTTCTTTCCAGTTTGTTTCCAGTTGAGAGATATTCTTGTTTGAGATTTGGAGGGCCAAAGTGAAACAGCAGCTGTGTTCTGTACCTCATATAGATTGTTATTTTATACAATTTTCAAACAATTGCACAGCTTATTGTTTTGAAGCAGTAGAGGGCATACAACTGCTAAACACTGCCTCGGATCCTCCTTCAGCTTTTCTGAATCCTGAGCCAGGTGTATGTGTCTTTCTTTTTTTAAAGTTTAATTTAATTTAACATTTTTTTATTTAAGAGTATTATGGGGGTACAAATGTTTGAGTTACAAATATTGCCTTTGAACCACCTGAGTCTGAGTTACAAGCATGCCCTTCCCCCAGACAGTGTATACCGTATCCGTTAGACCATCCCTGTCTCTCCCCTACCACCTGCCTGACTCCCAACGAACGTTACTTTCAGATGTACACATAAGAGTTGATCAATTAGTACTAAACTGCTGGTGACTACATGTGGTGCTTGTGTTTCCATCCTTGTGATACTTCACTTAGTAGAATGGGCTCCAGCTCTATCCAGGATAATACAAGAGGTGCTAGATCACCACTGTTTTTTGTGGCTGAATAGAACTCCATTGTATACATTATACCAGATTTTATTAATCCACTTATGTATTGATGGGTACTTGAGTTGTTTCCATATCTTTGCAATTGTGAATTGTGCTGCTACAAATATTCTAGTGCAGATGTCTTTTTTATACAATGTCTTTTGTTCTTTTGGGTAGATGCCCAGTAGTGGGATTGCTGGATCAAATGGTAGTTCTACTTTTAGTTCTGATAAGTCACGGAATTAGGATAGAGTCTTTTCCAGTTGAACACTTGTGAGAATAATGATTTGCCCTTTGTTCAAAGTTGCTTTCCTTTGCTTTACTCTTCAAACAGCTACAAAATACGCAAAGTTATAAGCTAGATAAAGATGTGAGAGTATGGAAATAGTGTGTGGTTG